>BMAO01029254.1:0-28845 GCA_019973975.1 Trichonephila clavata
GCTTCAGGTTTCTTTATATTAACTGTTTCGGGTGTTTCTCTTTTGTCATTTAGAAGAGGCGGTTTTCTTATGGGGATTCTATAGGCAAAAAAAAGGAATTTTGCAAGATTCACAAAGTGTAAATTTTAGCTTGCAGTGGGAAATTAAATGTTTGTATGTCATGGAAATATAACATCTCTCCTCTTTCTTTAATTTTTAACTTTTTCCGCATTAGTAAAAGATGTAGCATTTTATTGAAGTGTGTGTATCTGAACTACAAAAGATGCACACATTTTTATCAACCGTACTAAAAGCGGAAGATGAAGGAAAATTATTTAAAATTTAGGCTGTTGTTGATACAAGAAATTTCGTGGAAGGTGTCTACAACTTTCTGAGAATGCCCAAGTGCAATGTGTGCAGACTCGCGAGATTTTATTTTAAATTTAATGAATTTCATTATTTTCTTAACATTTCCAATCTTTTTAGAATCTTTTAGACGATGGAACTTTAAAACTAGAACATGAGGAGGTTGTTTACGCAAAACAGGTATTAGTCAATGACTGTAAGTTCCGAATGCGATTCCCATAGAGTCTAAATTTCTTATGTTTATTTCACTTTCATCATGCAATTTTCTGAAACCTTTTAGATGAAGGTGGATTTCACAGGGGAATCTTATAAAAATGGAATAAAAAAAGTTAACAAAGCGATTTGCTTCTGAAAAATTTAAGCCTAATACCACTTATTTTGAAGAATTTTCTTTAAAATTGCCTCGTATAATGTGTACCTGAGGTGAACAAAGAAATGCTTAATGTTGCAGGAAAAATCGTTGCAAAAATGCTTAGAGTGTGCCTCTTGTTTTCAAAAATAAGAGCATTATACTATAAACATATTAATAACCAAAGAAATAAATGTATATCTTAAACAATGACTTATTAGGACACTGAGTGAAAAATTTATAAAACTAACATCATGTGCGTGTGCTTATTAAAAATTCAACCGAATTGCGCTGTGTGCTAACAAAATGTGAAAATACGGACGCACATATCGAGAGAATATTTCAAGAAGAATAATGGTATGATAACGCATTTCACAAATATTTTTAATCATAATTATATAATAAGAGAATCAAGAGTTTTTCAAAGTTTCATATGTATGTAACTCCACTGCTTTGAAAAACGATAATACAACCAAATTTCGTTTCTAAACACTGCCTTTTTTCTTTAAAAAATAATTTATTTTCGTAAGAATGCGACCTTTTAAAATTGGCACTTTATTTAACTCTAGAACATTATGGCGAGCACGTCTATTTAATCCATATCATTCAAACAAAAATGGAATCATATAAAAAAAGGTTTTAAATATTTAACGTATAAGTATTCAAGCTCAGTTCATTATGAACTTTGGGCATTTGCAGCGATAGTAGTTCTATATGAATTCATTTTACGTCCATACACTTGGAATGGAAACCAATCATTTTGAAAAATCATTCGATGTTCTTTGAAAAATCCATTCGACATTTTTAACGTTGGGATCGCGTGTCAAATATCTTGGTAAAAACTAAATATTTTTTTAACCATTTCGTACGTAATTTCTCTATTGTTTCCAATTATTATTTATTTTTTAAAGGAAAAATGGATTAAAGATTTTTTAATTTTTTTTTTCCTTTACAAAAAAGTTTAACATTTCTCTTCACAATTATATGAGAAGGAAAAACATCTTAGCATCCTGTTATCTCAATTAAATTTGACTGTAACATAGCGATAATCAATAATCGATACTCACGTAAAAAGATATTATTGAAGAGACAACCGTATAATTAACTTCTAAGATTCCATAATTGAGGTTATTAATTAAAATTCGAAACCAGGAAGTATACTTTTTAAAACCTGCACGATTTTCTTTTTGTTCTTACGGATAATTTACCTTTCTGTCTGAAAAACAGATGAGTGTATTGTTTCTCCAAATGTTAAGCACTTTAAAAAAATATATAATTTTCAACAAGTTATTCAGAAAGGTAACTCAAAAAAATTACAATTTTTCAAAGTTCCCAACCCGAAAATGGTAGAATGTCAAGCATTTTACAGTGCTTCGGATGGTTTAACAACATTTCTGATCCCCGGAGGAATGTTTTTAGTTCGTTCCTTCAAATTAAGCGAGGACACTCTACATCAGTTTTTTGGAGCCCTCTCCAACCCAAATTCTTCAAAAGTATTTCAGCATTCCATACCCATCCACACCCAGTAAATTGGCCTCTTAATTAATTTACTTTTTTCTCTCAGAATGAATTAAATTTCACAGCCATGTGCAAAATATTTATTTCACACTCCATCGACCATCCAAAAATACTGCTCCCCGCCAATCAATGCTTTTCAATGCTCATAGTTAACAGGTCCACTTGGTATAAACACTTTTCTCTTACGCGATACACAAATCGAAATGGTGTAGTCAAGATTTTTTTTCTTTCACACCCACTCAATTTTTTGTTTTGTTTATTTACGTCTAGCACATCCAGATACTTTATTCTTTTTTTACAAATCTGTCACTATTTATCCTCCTATGTAACTGGGAAACTTACAAATTATTTAAAGCAGTTTTCATTTGTGAAGCATGGCAATTTTTTTCTCTATTAAAGAAGTTTAACGTAAATATTACTCCCCACCCCCGTAAAAAAGTTCTCATACATACATTATGCCATTGAAACTGCATTCATCAGAGAACTTGAATCTAGCTCTAAAAGGTTTATTACATAAAAGTCGAACTTGCCTATTAACACAATAAATTTAAAATTTGACTTACAATCTTTTCCTATCTTTAGTTTTCGCAAAAGTTTCAATAACCTCGGTTAAATCCAGGCTTGACCGGATTGTGTTTTCTATCCATATTAGTGATAAATGTTGGATCCAATCTTGGTCCAAAACATTTCTTAAATATTTTTTCATTATCTTTTAATTTTCTAAATGATTTTTCAGCTGCTGGCATCCATGGGGCCACTCGAGAAACTGTGTTGTTTAATTCTCTCTAATAAAAGCCTCCAATCTCTAATGCCTGTACACCCTATATTGTTCCCGTGCGAAGCCAATAACCAGCCCCATTGACAGTATTTTGAAATAAAATAGTCAAAAACAATTAACTAGTCCACATTTGGAAGTTGAAAAATAGTACGATTTTTAAAGAGGCCTGTTGTTCTGGTGGACATCTTTTAGAAAAGACCCTGAAGGCTGTTAAGGCCCGATTTCTAGATTTTCATAATCACTTAATATCTTATTAGTGAAGTTACACAAGTCATAAAAAGAAGACTTATCGTTCCCATTTTCGAAAAATGTATAGATCGATGGGGTTCCTCCACTCTTCGATGTGCCATGCAGACATGATAGTCGTTGACATGATGGGCGGTATCTTCAGAAAGCCTCTCAAGCAACTCTGTAGTGAGCACATTATATATATATATATATTTTTTATATATATTATATATATTATATATATATATATATATATATATATAATGTGCTTTTTAAAATTTAAATTTTTAAATTTTAAATTTTTGTGAATTTGGATATTTCTAGATTAGTTTACCAAGTTGCAATAGGGGGAAGGTTGGCGCCATCAAACTAGTTTAACCCCATTTATCGGTCCTAAGTCCGAGGTTGCACTTGGATATTTTATAATTTTTATCTTATACAATTTTAATTTCGCTTGAAAACGTTGATATTCATTATTTTTGTTCGCCATTGAAATTTTGAAATATGATGTTGTACTCTAGGTTTAATATGATTTGAATATTTGCTTGGTTATATTAGTGTGAGGTATTTTGGATATATTTAAATATATATATATATATATATATATAAGTAACTCTTAACAGAAACATTTGGACTAAAAGTACTCATAGAAGGCTGACCAAGAAATCTCATAATTTTGGACAATTTTTATTTACAATATTCTCATTCGGTTGTTTGCGCTTAAACGCACACCACTGGGATTCTTTTTTTTTTGTCCATGATTAAAGTTTTCTTATAAGTGCAATACAATTCGCATGTCCTAAGGTACTTACTGACGTTAAAAGGAAGGACAAATATAATGCTACGCTAGAAAAATTCGTTGAAGAATCCCTGGTTATTTATTTACATTTTCAGGAGGATCAAACTCACCCACCAGAGGCTTTAGAGCTAAAAAATGGTCCCCCTAGATAGACAGGAAATGATACAAAAAATATGCATGAACAAGAAAACGCAATATAATATTATAGTTATTAAAAAACACCTATGTGTGCAAAAGTGTAGAAGAGAGGGCAATTACATCAGTCTATTGCATATACGAGTGGAATGTGAAATACTGAAACAGGAAACTAGAGCTTATTATTATCATATTGTCATTAAAAAGTAGAATGTAACAAGAGAAAAATTGCTTCTTGTGTAGGTTTTTTAAGATGCATTAAAAAGAATGGTAAGTTTTTTCATGGAGTTTATTTTCAAGTAACAATTTATAGAAAAAGAAAAAAAAATTGAAAATAATATCAACTTTTTCAAAAAGTAAAGTTTGCAACACTATACAAACAGCGACAAGAATTTGAGGGAATTAATTCTCTATATACCAAGCTCGAAATTCTCTTACATTTATATCTTAAATGGAGAAATGATCGCAAGTTCGACTTGCTTGATGGTCAGGGTCCGAGGGCTCCTGAGCTTGAGGGCCCTGGTGCATGGCCCCGCTTAGCCCATTGGTAGCTACGCCACTGACACTGATTTAAGGACGTGAACCTGTGAATGGGTGTTTTTACTTTTAAATATTTTACATTAATATCAGAAAGGAGATGTAATTTTTTAAAAAAAAGAATTTGGCATAATTTTTTTAAAAGAAAAAATGTTTTTTTTTTGTGTGACCATTATTCAAAATTCTGAGGCCTATGGCCGATCCCCCTCAAACTGCTTTCCAGTAAATTATTAGTAAACTGCTAATAAATTAACTTACTTGACCAATCGATACCAGCTTGCGTTCCTGTCACCCTTTATATTACATGTTTCGCAATTAATAATTAATTTTCACCCATTTCCCTCGTAGGCGAAGAGCAGTTGTTGATTTAAAATAAACTCTTTTGTTTTAAAAAAAAATTCTTGCAATAAAAAAATCTACATAAACGGCATTCCAATGAAGATATTCCAAAAAGTACGCATTTCAAATTTAAATGGCTAAAGAGGAAAGTTAACAGAAGATAGTATATTTAAAAAAAAAAATGTAATGAAGCAAATTAAAGTCAAATAAAAAAAAACAAATATACCCTACGACGCAATAATCCGAAATAAAAAAAATTTCTGGAAAATCATTCAAATTGATTGCTTTTTTAACACGCTTTTATAAGTTTTACTTGCATGTAACGGAATCTTGGAACTCGATTTTCACCCACTTAAAAATGTCAGATTAATTCGAAATTTTGCACACTTGTCAAGGCCCGATGACAATACAATAATTTCATAATTTTGTTCCATTGTCCCTTTCAGGATTGTCAGGAATAAGGATAATCAGATTTGGCGCCAATTCCATATACCACATCCAGATTTGGCAACTAATCTCATATATCATTTTTAGATTTGGCGACTAATTGCATAAACCATTTTCAGATAGGCGACTTATCTCATATATCATTTAGAGATTTGGCGACTAAAAGATTAAAGTGCAACCCCAAAAACGAATTCACTTGTGGTTAGCAGGGGGGAAAAGTGTTCTCTCTCTTTATGTGAGAAAGGGGTGTGTGTGTGATAACAATTTCTTACCATAATATAAACAACTGTCTAGTTTTTATGAAAATGGAAATAAAAAAAAGACTCGTGCATATTGAAAAAAAAAATTTGTTTTAACTGCTAAATATTTTTTTATTTTTATAAAGCAAAACGTTTAGAAGTTATGATATATCTTGCTATTTATGGAATGAAAACTTCAAACTCATATTTATCCATGTTGAATTTTTGTACACATACTATCACTCAAAAACCTAAGGCTTTTTTAAAAATTGAAGTATAGGTTTGAGATTTTTTATACATCTTCTGAAATGTATATTTTGTAAAACTATGCATGAAATTAGGTCAAACATGTTCAGTACTTTTTCTAAAAAATTTCAAAATAAAAATTAATGTTTTTTTGAGAATATTTGGAAGTTTAACTATATAAAAAAAATTAATATAAAAATAAAGAGCAGCAGCAGAAAACAAAAACCCATGCACAGTTTTACGTAGTATTATATAAGATATTTGGAAAGAATTTTGAAAGAAAACAGACATATTTAAAAAAGCCTTTGAAGTTTAAAGAAATGTTTTTAAAAGTTCAAAAAATTTAAATTTTACAAACATTTTTCAAGAAATTAAAAAAATTTTGTGTGGAATTATTATTAAATATTACCCTTTATAAAATTCTTTTAAAACTAAACATCAAATATTAAAAGTAAAAAAAAAATTGTGAAGATGGTACCATATCGCCTTAAGCGCATATTCAGGCTTTTCTTGTTCTTGATTCTTCCTCTAAGCACAAATCCCTTTCAAACCAGCTTTGTCGAATTCCAACGAGCTTTGGCTTTAGTAATTCGATCCCTTCAAACACCTAAGCATTCAGTGGAGGAGTCAACCCCAATTCTTAAGATAAATTTTTCTTCCTTTCGATAAGAAGGCCATTTTGTAAACACACACACAGTCGTTGTCAAACCAATATCTGCTATGTGCTCTTTTTAGAGATTTCGACATTTTGACAACTGTGACTAGTTTACAATCTAATTTTTCGTATAAAAAGACTGCTATGTGACTCTAAGCATTATACGGTGAACTTCTGCCACTAAAAGTATACTATGTGCATCTCTCAAGATATTGTCAAATAAAATTTTCTCAGACTCATACCTCAAAGTTATATTTTTTGCACATAGGATATTGCTTTGGCAACGACGATACACAAAAATAGAATGACAAAGTTTATAGCTTCAATTTCCGAAAGGTAACTGACCATCTGGCAGACTGTAATCCAAAAGAGTAAAACGGTGACGAGCCAGAAAATAATTCGATAGATATCTTTCATCCTCTATCCCGGTCGATGGAGGAAATCGACTCGGAGACACGATGATGCAATTCTCTTCATTTGTATTTGTTCCATAGGGTCACCACTCCCTCAAGGAGATTAGTAAGCAAAAGAACCCTGGAACTATTCGTCAAAGCAACTCTCTATCTTTATATACCTGTATATATGTATATATATGTATGTATACTGGGTGTCCAGCCTTAATGTGACCCAATAGCTAATTCCCGAACCATTCGGTTTAGATATGCACTTCCAATTTGAAAAATGTTTAAAAAAAAGCTAAAGCATGTTTTTATGTGCTTTTCGAACCAAAAAACCCATTTACAAAAAAATTTACAAAAATTAATTTTTATACGTTCCCCAGGTCCTACCACTTATATTTAGGAAAAGCTGCAGTACACAAAAACAAAGTAAACACAAAAAGCTTCATTTTCTTACGGTAAAAACTGGCCGAGTTATGGAACTTTGAAAATCATATATTTTATCCATTTTCTGGTCTAGTTTCAAGAAGCTAGTAAGGGGCCGTCTCTAAAGTGAAATTAGTTGGAACTACGTTAATAATAGAATAATTGAGTACTTAAGAAATAAAATTTATTCTGTGTACGTGTAAAACATAGAAAAAATAAAATATTTTGGACGAAGGAAACATTTCAAAAGCAGTTCCAAAAAATAGACTTATATGCTGCGGCTTCAGTCTGATTTGGTGCGTTTTTGCTGATCATGCCCCTCAGGGGGCTCACCTTCTTTAGGAGAGTACGGGTGTCACAATCTCGAGGTGCCCTAGTGATCTTTTCCTTTTCCCACGGGGTTTACTGTCTTTGGTAAACACGGGCTTCACGAACCCGGGGTACCCTAGTGATCCTTCTCTATTTTCGACCCTCTTTCTTGTCATTCAATTCATTCTTTCTTTCTCTTCCCGTCTAGACCACAGATATTAAAACAAATGTTTGGCGCAGTATAGCCGAAATCGGCTCTTGCGCCAATAAACCCCAAAATCACTCACTCACTCACTCACTTTGCTGATCATGACGAACGTTAAAAATCTGTTGTGTAGTCGCTTGCAATTGCATACAGTCGTATTCTGATATTACGAATTCTTGTACGGGAGAACGAGATGCATACAAATGAAGAATACTGACAAAATGGTACTGTTTTATGGGAAGTGAAATCGAAATAAGAGAGAAGTGGCAAGACTTTATGCCATTAAATTTCCCACTCGAAGACATCCATCTTATTGTACAATTGTCCGTGTTGTTCAACGCTTGTATAAAATTGGGAATTTCCCTTGTCTCGAGCCTTCATCATTACTTAAGTTAATTTGGTCATTCTGATATAATAAAGCCCCTGATTGGCGCATCAGTCCACATTATGCTATAATTTGAACTGGATATCCTGTATTATTTTGCTGCTATTTGTTAAAACAAGCTGTTTTAATCTTTTCGGTACAAGTTGTATTTCTTTAATTTAATTTTTATTGTTTGCCGTACAGCAATACAAATTGTCAATCTATGATACTTACTACGATGTTTCAATATTACTATTATGTTTTTCTTTTGCTCTTTCTGTAGATAGTGAATTACTGTACTCTAAACTCAATTTATATACGACCCCCTTTTCTGAGCAATTCAGATGCTTCAACTTTAGGTAGGCATAACTCGGTCAGTTTTTATCGTAATAAAATGAAACTTTTTGTGCTTACTTTGTTTTTGTGTACTGCATCTTTTCCTAAATACAAGTGATAGGACCTGAGGACCGTATAAAAAATTAATTTTCGTAATTTTTTTGTAAATGGGTTTTTGGGTTCGAAAAGCACGTAAAAACATGCTTTACCTTTTTTAAAACAATTTTCAAATTGGAAGTGCATATCTAAACCAAATGGTTCGGAAATTATCTATTGGGTCATATTAAGGCTGGACACCCTGTATATATATATATATATATATATATATATATATATATATATTATGTATATTTGTACGCATAAATATGCATATATTGTGACATACTGGGAACGAAAACAGTCAGGCAAAAGATTAATATAAGGGTCACCCAAATGAAAATCGTACTTCAGTCGGTTTGATGAATGGTTTAATGGTATTAATATAAATTAGTATACAAAGGAAAGAAGTAATACATTCGTACAGATAGGCTTGAAAAAGTCACCTTGTAGATTAAAACCAAGCTTTCCATGAGATTTTGGAAGAAGTTCAGGTGTTCGTTATGGAACTACTTTTCAACCGCAGCTTGAACCTCGTTATTGTTGGCAAGTCGCCATCCCTTCAGAGCTTTCTTGAGTGAACCAAATATGTGGTAGTCACATGGTGAAAGGTCCGGGCTTTTCCAGAATCTCCTAGCGCAATTAGAGAAATAATGTTTGGCACGCCACAGCCGCATGAGGATTATGGAAGATGATAACCCCACTTGATTACATGCCACGTCGACGGTTCTTGATATTCTTTCTTAGTTCTTGCAATGTGGCACAGTACGTGGCCCATAGGTAGCCACTCCAACAGCAGTGGACCATCTACGTTGAAAAAGCCCATTAATATGACTTTGCCAGCTTTAATTGATGAGAGAGCCTTCTTTGGCCTGTGGGATGAAGGGTGTCATCCTTCCATGCTCATGCTTTTGGTGATTGGATGAAAGTGATGGCACCATGTTTCATCAGCAGCAATCATCCTTGAAAATAATTAGTTTCCCATTTTGTACTACCGCACAAGGAATTGCATGGAAACATACATTAGATGAATCTTCTGCTCCTCTATCGTGTTTCTTCTCCCATTGCGCGCAAACCTTTCGGTGTTTCAACCTTTCAAGAAGTATTTCGGGAACTCTTTTTTTGCTCATAGACATTTTCTCTGCTATTTTTCGAGTGGTAGATCCCTGATTAATTCTCACGAGAGGATCCACATATGCAACTACTTCCTTGGGGATAACCACATTCGCTTGACGAGTTCAAGACCTGTCTTCAGTACTGCTTCTTCCACTACGGAAATTCCTATACCCCATTGGAATATCATTCTGTGACTCACACACTTCGTGATATATACATTTTACAATCGACGATAGATTTCACTAGAACTCACATTTTCCGCAATTAAAAATTGCATGACCGCGCGTTGACACCTTTGAAGACATCCATGAGGCGAATGATGCTTTTTAACGTGTTTCCACGCTATCACACACGCATCTTGGGGGATTTGACAACCTCGCATGGTATACCCAACACTTTGCGTCTTTTGTTGGAGCATGCGCAATCATCGTTCTCTTCAAGCGACGGAGTTATTACATTAATGCCACTTTCATTTGGGCAACCCTCATATATTTATGCTTTATTTTAAACACTCCGATATTCCTTCTTATGTACATCACCACCTCCTTTATCCCTTACAATTCTTGTTTCTCAATTGGTTTTTCACCTCCTCTTTATCTCAGTTTAGGAGCCTTTTCTTCCTCTTCCCCTACAGTTTGAAGCAGTCATTAATGGCTATTCGTCCCTGACGAAATCAAGTTGTTTTCTGTGTTTATTATGTTCACTACAGTATGTATGCGCAATTGTCAGAAATGTAATGTTTACAATTTTAATTGCAGATCGAGCTAGAACAGCAGAGAAAATATGATTCTGGGGGAAAAAATGGCAAATCTTTTGATAATCGACAAATGCAGGAACATCCAAATAACACTAATTACCTTCAAGGGGAGGTAGAAAATAATCAAGAAAGTAGTTGTAAAAGTATGTATAATTTTTAATTGATGTAAATTTTGACCATGTCATTAAAAGATTTTTGATGTGTCTCATTTGATGAGGCATTCAACATTTGTCTCTCGTTTTCAGCAGGTATCAAAAAGTAACTTCTTGGTTTGTTTGTACTTTACTAAATTTTAATGTTATACTGTAAAATCCTGAAAACTCGCCACTCGATAATCTGGAAAGTCCGGATAACTCGGCTACACCATTGCAGTTCGAAAAACTCTTTGTGCAGACACTTTCAAGGGTGAAGTACAGATAACATTACCCATTTCTTCCAAAAAAGTAGCCAGTTTCTGCAAAGTCAGCTACTTAATTTTTATTATAAACAGCTTTGTGTCTTTATAAAGTATTTTTCTGAGTTGTGTCTGGTCAGGTAAATTACTGTATATTCTATGCATTCATTAATTTTCATTTGCGTGTAGTAAATGCTTTATGCTTTCAAAAAGTATGTACTTTGTTTAAGGGTATTAGGGCAGTTTGTTTTCTGCTGTATTCTCAAGCAAACAAAATATATTAGTGCGGTGCAATATTTTCTGAGAAAACATTCGTTCTTATTCTTTTTTAATCCCATTCTCGAGAACCCGGCATTTTCACAACTCGGCCACCCATCGGTTCACATTAGGCCGAGTTTTCGAAACTCTACTGTACTCAGGGAAGTCTTACGACTCTTTGAGTCCCTGGGCCCTGAGAAATCTTAAGATTTTACGAGGATCTGGATCCCTATGTAAATGTAGGCCCTATCAAAGATCTTAAAAGTAGACAGTATATAGCATGCATTGTCAAACACACGTTCAAACGATAATTTGCACGATTCACAATTTCAAAAGCCCAGGTACAAATCGGGTCGACCGATGCCCGCATTTCGATTAAATGAGTTGAATAATTGTTTATGGTATAAGGTCTAGGCCTAGATGTGTGCAATGGTCATCGCATACTAATAGTCTTACCATTTTTGTGTGTGTGTGTGTGTGTGTGCCAGTTGACATGCAGTTTGAAATTCCTTGTTCTTCGGAGATTATGTACGGGAATAATATTTGAAAATTTAAATTATCCGGATCATGATCTTATTAAGACAAAGTCGAGAACGAACAAGGTCCCCACCGAGGGCGAGGCCCTGGGCCCGGACCCAGTTGGCGCATGCCTTAAGACGTCCCTGACTGCACTCACCTTTTTCCTCTTACAAATTTATTACTTTTTGGCATTATTATCCTTTACAAATCCCCTAGATTAGTAATTCTAAGTTGCACTTTCCAGTTTTGATAATTTATCCCCCCCCCCCACACACGAATAAATGAACTACTTTTTCGAGAAGAAAAAGCAAAACTGTTAAGTTCATAGAAGCGACGGGGAGACAGAGGCACTCAATAATCTATCTAAATTATTTTAGTTATTGATCTATTGAAATATAAACCTTCTGTTCTAATATGAATTATGTTTCCAGAATGTGGGAAAAGCAAGATTGATAAAGGCGGCAAAATAATACATGGAGAGGTTATACCATTGAATAAGTACCCGTGGATTGTAAGTTAAGAACTTGATTCTTTTTTCTCGAAATTCGTATCTGAGAGTACCCTTATTGTAAAAACTGTTTGTAAATCTGGACAAGATTTGATCAAGTACTGTACAATTTTACTTGCATAATGCTATGTAAATCATTTAGTGGAAATCTATTAATATATTTGGTAATGCCTCTTCTCTTTCTTCAAATACTCACCTTTCAATGATACCTAAAATATTAATAAAATTTCATAATTCATCGTGTTATATTTTCATGCCTTGTTAAAACTTATATGAATACGGTGAATATCGAAATGGTTGGAACCAAAAAATTTAATACTTTTCTAATTTATACCATTTTACGTTAGATTTTAAACTTTTGTGAATGCACTATCCTCGTGTAACATCGAAGTATATTTTTTATTTCGTTATGTTTTTTCCCCTCTGTATTTTGGGAAACTACTCTTTGTAAAAGGAACAGTTCAACATTCAGAAAGTTAGTCATATCAGTCTAAATAAATATAAATCGAAGTAAATGGATAAGGAGGTTTTCACATGACATGTGTCGCACGCTTGAATTCCACACGCAGTCTGAAGTAATCCCAAACAGTGACGTCATCGAGCATATTTTATTTATTTTCTATAACAATGATGTTTGAAGATTATTATGTTTTGTGTTGAGAGTGGCAACAGTTTTTGTTTGTGTGCAAAAAATAATAAAGGAAAAAATGAGAAAATGGCGCTGTTCTTTTTTAAAGGTTTACTTATTTAATATAGCACGAATAGTTTAAATTTTCTTCTGTGGCAGAGTTTTTCCCTCGAAAAAGACAGTTTATTATTGAAGAAAAAATCTTCACGAAAATTTTAACTCTTAAAAGAATAAATGGAAATTACAAGATTACTTGCTTTCAAGAGAAAATGAGTTGGTACTGTACTTATTATAGTCAGGAATTTTTTTCTTTAAATTTTAGAAGTAGTAACATTGGGTTGGCTTGATATTAATTTCGATATTCAAGTGTGAAATTTTTCTGCATAAAAAAATCTACTTTAATCTGTCAAATATCTGCCATTCTGTTCAATTGCCTATTGTAATTTTTCTGATAAATTCACGCGAATCCACTCTCATTGAATATATAGTCCTTATCAGTAGAAAACTCGACTAAGTGTAATATAAAATCATCGCTATTATTAAAATATTTACTATTTAAAAAATTTGTAAAATTCAAAATTAATGATAATTAGATGGCTAACAGGTCCGCTCTATATGGAAGATGCGACATCATTTCACAAAAAAGTTTTAATAATTTCGTACCTCTTGCTAAAGATTATGTTAAACATGCATCATGTTTGGGACGATGTAACTGCAGAAAAATTCTGTTATCCAGCATTCGTCAATCAGGAAACTGCACATGATACATTCGTAGCACGGCTCTGCCGTTATCATTTGAACAGCAGTGCATGTAATGCATGTCAGCATTTTCTGCAAGCGTAAAATCTCCTTGTTGCCTTGTAGCCTTCCTCACAAATGTGAATGGCATTTTCCCCTACTGAGATGAATCATATTGAACAGCAGTTAGACATCTACTGCCCCCTACCGGCAACAATACCAGCCAATAACTCCATTTCTCTTTACTGTTGTTTCTCCTGTTTGCGCCTCACCGCGTCACTTGCGCCCATGCATTCCTATACAATAAATGATTGTTACAATATCCTATATCTACCCTTAAAGTTTGTACGATGAATTCGGGACCACCCAGTATACACAGAAGGTCGTTCACACTTTATGGAAATGATTTTGATAATTAATTTTTATCAATAAATACTGTATTTTTTGAGGAAATCTCCTTCCATGTAATAGCCAAGATTCGTGATAATAGCTCTAGCTGGAATTTTTCTTGAAAGTAAACTTTTTCTTAGCTCTATAATGAAAATTTTACTCTTTTCCTCTTGAACAGTTTTCTAAAGTTTGTTGAGTTTTCTTGGATGCCATTTTCCTAAAGCTCGTTTTAATAAACCTAAAACACCGAGCCAATTGGCGAAAGGTAGGGTGATTTTGTACATATTTTATCAAATGTGTGTGGGATACACTTTATTTCTTTTCCTGATTCTTTCTTTGCTAAATAAGAGGCAGTTGATTTAGACGAGAGACTAGAGCTTTGGTCCCTATGAAACTCAACTTTATCAATGTCCTCATATAAGGTTTGAAATCATTCGTCAAAATTTGGTTCTAAGATATTCTGCTGGTAGTATAGTGAATTAATATTGACTTTTTTATTTTTAATTTGCCGATGTAACAAAAACCTGCAACTATCATAAATCCCTTTGAGAACTTTTCTGTACACTGACGAAGCAATTTCGTATGGTTATTCCCGTCAATTGAGCAATAGAAAATTGCTTTTCTTTTATTACAGTCACTTAAATATGCCCATGCCTGATCGAATGTTACCATAAATTTCCATTTTTCAGCACCTAGGTATTTTTTATATAATTTTCTACAATTTGCTTTTCTTTCAGCAATATGTTTTTAAAAAAAAGGAGACGAATTTAATGTTTAAACGTCTTTTTAAACTTTAAATCCTTATGAATGTTTTTAATTAAAGTGCTGGAAGATATTTTTAGTTTTAATGTAATGAATCTTTGAGTTGGTGGATTTTCTTTTAGGATTAGAGACTTCACTTCCTTGATAGCCACCTGCGTTTAAACAGTCTTAGGATGTAGTTTCGGGGTCATGTTTTCATTTTTACTATCAACTAGATGTCTTTTTCGCTTTTAAATATGATATGTTATAAATAACTTTTATTGAAATGCAACAACAAAGATTTTTACACCCCTTTATAATTTGTTGATATATGAATATTAATTCTCGGAAAGTGCAGTTACGTAACCTTCAAGCCGTCTATCAATTTTAGGAGCCATTTTTAAAATGAATCTTTTATTTTATGTTCCAATTAAAAGAAAACATTTGCAGACGATTATTCTGAAGTTGCCAAAGTTTTATCTCAAAATCCAAACGAGAAAATGAATTTCAAAATCGTTTCCCATAAAGTGTGAACGACTCCTTCTCTCTATATATACGTATAAATAATCTTAAACATTTTCTGACTTACATATATGCATAATCTATCACAAACTATTTTTTACTAATAAGGTTCCAGTTATCGCTGAAGCTGGTGCGAGAGTAAAATCATGTGGCGGGGCTGTAATATCCAAGCAATATGTTTTAACTGCAGCACATTGCATCTTTTAGTAAGTTTGTCTCTAATTCATTTTGCACCTTAAATAAAAAATATTCCAAACATTTTTCCAATTAATTTATATTATTTTTTAAAGTAATTGTAAATTTTTATTTAAATCTATATTTATAGATAATTATCTATCTGTTTATATATATATAATCATGGAAATGAGAGAGAGAGAGAGAGATAATAGCCATTGTGATGTCGGATCATTAGTCGAACACTCCCCGACAATATTTGTCAGATTTGATGAACAGGATGACCGGGGGGATGCCTGTATCTTTTAAAAAAGACCAGGTGTTCTTCTGTCATGAGGAAAACTGATGTGAGTCGATTCTGAAAATGGCTTTGACGTTGCCACACCTTTTCTTTCTCCAACACCCAGACGATTTTAGTCTCAGACATCTATAGAAAAAAGCTTCTGTGAACAGTATTCCTTTGTTGGTTGACCCTCGAAGATGTGGGCCACGAACTGTTTGAATGAAAAGGAATGTCAGCCTGTCATGATAAAGACATACCCTCAGTGTAATATTCACAGTGACATTCAAGGAGTGGATCGAGACAGCGCTATATGCACCCAGATAGTTTTTTTAATACAATGGTAGCGCCATCTGTTATGTAATATGGAAACTAAAATAATTGAATAGTCCTATACTATTTTTGTACTGCTGTATTAGTCGAATGATTTTTGCTGAAGTTCTTATTGCATTTTATTTACATTTTGGATAATTTTTACTTTTCTTTCTTGTTATTTTTAGCTTTTTTAATTGATTGTTTTATTATCTTTCTTGTTATTTTAATTAGTTAATTTTCTGTAATCAACTTTTTTTATACTTATTGTTTTCTTAAATGGAGACTGAAATGATTGTACATAACAGAGACTTAATCTGCTCATTTTGCATAAAACAAAAACTTATAATGCCTGTAATTTTTTAATATGTTATTTTCCAAGGTATTTCTACATTAAAATACTATTTTAATTAAACATGACTGAAAATAATTTCTTTAAATTCGGCGTATAATTTTGCAAAATATTGATAGCATTTGTTACGACAAGATTACTCAGCTTAATTATTTAACTATTGGCATAAATATGCAATTAAAATATGATATCCTGGTGATTATATTTGATTTCAATATATTGTAATGTGTGTTGAAAAAAAATAGCTTAAATGTTGTATTACTATAATAATTAATAATATACATTATATTATATTGGGAAAGTTATTCTTAGAAGGTACTTTTAAAAAACTACTTGATAAGTTGACATATTACTTAATTCTTTTGAAAAAAGTATAGAATTTAAATCTAGTTGAATTAATTTACATGTTAATCAAAAATTTAGGTTATTTTTCTAATATTTTATGCTTTAATTTTTTTTCACGCAAAGCAAAAGTGTATGTATTCTAATGAAAGTTACAAAATCCAATATATTTGGCTTTTTCAGTCATAATTATTTTATATAATACAATAAATTATTTTTCATTAACTAAATTAATTGCAGATTAAACTGAGGTTTAAGAAATGATCATGAGATATATTCACAAAAATAAATAATATTTTGGACAACAGATGGCGCTTACATTGCATTAAAGAAAACTATGTGAGTGCATATAGCGCTGTCTGGATCCACTCCTGACATTCAGATGCGCCTATTACCTCTATTGGAGTTGGGACTAAGGCGAGGAGGGCCATGTGCAGATCTGCTACTCTCGCCAATCAGAGATGATAGGGGGCGAGAAAGTGACCTATCCACAGGGGTTTAAGGGGACAGTCCGCAAGTTGAGGAAGACATTCCCGATCTCCTCCTCGCATTATCATCCACATCAGTGTTTTCACTCCTTCGAAGATGCTCAATGGAGGTTGGGGGACAGTTTGCCCTCAAGAAGCAAAGAAGATGAACATCGATGACTTTTGAAAGACGTAGTGCCGGGTTCGGCGGAGCAACAGCTTGAATAAACTGGCTTTAAACCGTACCAGAGAAAGGGTTTGCGGGGACAGCCGCACTCAAGAGCCGATCATCTCAAGATCGTTACACTTTAAACGGGGCTATAACTTTTTCCAGCAAAAGGCTGTGAAGACAATCAATTTATGAATATAATGTTTTGTTTATTTAATTTGGAATAAAAATGCCTTTTGGGGCTAATAGCTGTGTGGTCCCTCTCGCTAACAAGTACTGAAGTAATTTTAAAATACTTTGGTTGTCTTGTTCTGCAGTTTTAATTCTGATATTTGCAAAGAAATTAGAAGAAAATGTAGCAATCCGTTTAACAATCAGCCAACCATATAAAAATGCACACCCGAACACCTTGAATCTTAATATGTGTATCTTAAAAGTCTAGAATAATTTGCAGTGGAATGTATGGTTTGCTTTATAATCTGAACGAAATATACAGGCCAACAAATGCCAGCACAAAAACTATGTACCGTATTCACTTGAATCTAAGCCGCCATAGATTTTAAGCAGCATCCTAAATTTTCAAATTATTGAAAAAATGTCATCGATTCTAAGCCGCACCCCCAACTCTCTGCATATTTTTGAGAAAAAATAAAAAAATTGTACACAAGCTTCATCACTATCCGATACTTAAACAATTAAAAAAATTGTTTTTAATTCGATATAATAATAATTTATTTATATTGCCACTATTAAAAACTTTCAAATGCATTATGTACCTATAATTATTCTAAACGTCAGTATCATAATTCGAAAATAATTCATCCCTCCCATTGCTGCAGCTAAATTCGGAAGTGGTGATGGTGTCATCATTTTCCCACATGGTGTCATCTTCCGTGCCGTCCAATACATTTGTTATGCAACATTTTTTTAAAAAGAAATAAACAAGAAAAAATGTAATAGAATTATTAAAGATTGTAGAACGCTTGCAAGCAAAATTATATCATTTTGCTTACGCCATCGATGTATTTTTGTTTCATCAACGCCAAGTTTTCTGTTGCCGCTGCTCAGCTTTGTTTTTTTCTGGATAAAAAATTGCCTCCCTTTTCATACTTGCGTCATAGAGAACTCGTCATGATTCTTTATTACCGATATTTTTGATGTTTATGTGAGTAAAAAAAGGGAGCGCGTACAAAAAGAAATTCTTAAAAACGAGCAGACAACGATGTTTAGTTTAAGACTGAACATTGAAGATAAGCTGTGGAAGGGGATAAACCATCGATACAAGCTGCCAGAATGGACGGTTACATTTTTCCTTTTAAAACGGGTGGAAACTGAATTTCCCTCATCCAACAAATATTTTGCCTTCGATTCTAAACCACACCCAATTTTCAGTAGCATTGACGCTGAAAAAATAGCGTGTTTTAGATTCGAGTAAATACGATATATGTATGTTACCGTTAAAGTGTATAATTCAGTTATTTCCTAGAATAACTAAGTAATTCATGAAATAACTAGACAAGTCAGTTAAAGTATATAATAAAAAAATTTAATGCTTTACCTAATTATTCTATGAAATACCTGGCTATTCTATGAACTAACTAATGACCGTTAAAATGAAAAATAAACTATTTCAAAATTATTTTGCAAATTAATTGATCATAAATAGCTAAAATCTCTCGAAAAATTTAATATGGGGTTTTTAATTTAAGTGACGAAGCTCCCTCTGGTCCACTATCGTAGAACAAATTGGACAAAAAAGATGTAGCTCGAGGAGGAGAACCTATGGTTCGAGTTTCAAAGCAGAGACTCAAAATCCTCGGAGAGATGACGATTTTAACAAATTTAAAATATATTAAAAACGAGAAATATGTTGGGGGGGGGGAAGGATTATTGCAATAAAATAATATGTGCAGAAAGTTCATAGGGATATCTATCGAATCAGGCAGGTACGGATGACCAAGGTGGCCTAGGATTTGAGATATAAAGGAAATAGTTCTGTGGGGGGAGGCACCTGAAGAGGTCGATTTCTCGTATATCTCGTGATATGCCGTAATACTATCGAACCTCCAAATACCAAGACCCTAGCTCAATTCCAAAGGATAGCAAAATTTTTAACCAATCCCAAATGAATAACATGGGAACATGATATTTTAATGCTGGAGCCCCCTAGACCTACCAAAAGAGGAATAAGAGAATAATTGGATGGGTCTTGCCAAGGGGAACCTGTGGTTCAAATATCAAATACATTTCAAGATATTACAGATTTAAAAAGGTTAAAAAAATTTTAAATACAAGGAATGCCCTATGAGCAAGAAATTTGGTGCGAATATACAATGGAAACAGAGAGATCGAATGAGCGAGGTCCGAGCGGACTGAGAGATTCAGGTTTTGAGCTATTGGCAAAATGCTGTCCATGGAGGGAAGGCACTTGGGGGGGGGGTCGAGTCCTTGTACTTCCTAACAAAACAGGCAGTACTATCGATCCCCCATATATCAACCCCATATCATCCAAAAAATGGCACCATAGGATTAATATGGGGCTTGATGTTTTAGTTTATAAGCCCTCCCCTACCCAAAGCAGTTTTCGGCCATCTCTTGTTCCTAATCGGAAAGTTTTTAGTACCGTTTCAAAGAACTTTTGAGTACCACATTTCATACTTTAACTATCAAGTAATCGTTATTCTATAGAATACCTAGTTAAATCGTAGGATTCAATAATTTTATATGTTTAACTGACTTATCTAGTTATTTCACGAAATACCTAGTTATTCTATGAAATAACGTATTTATCTACACTTACAGAATTGAGGAACTGAATGCTTCAAAAATATTGAAAGTTGAAATTGAAGCTATCGTACCTGAAATTTCAGATTGTCAGTATAACAAGGAATTAGTGGATGAAATGGAAGAATGTACGTCTATATTAGCCTTCTGATTATCTTTTTTCAAGTTCTTGGCGTCCTCTAAAAAAATATACTAATTACCATAAAGCATTATTTGCGAATACATTTTGGCTCTTCTAGGAAGGATTAAAATGCACTGTCCAATGAATAATTTGCCACAGAAGCAGCGTATCGCAATTGAGCCTCCAACAAGTGAATATGATTCCCAATCTAGCATCCAACTAATATGTTGCATTGGTGCTTCAAGGTAGTTTCTGAAACTATAAAAAAATCTTCCAATTGAATTCCTTTTTCATGATGAATACAAACAGTTTAACCAGAGAAATATTTAAAAAGCTGAATGGTCTAAGCAAACAATCCCTTGATGTTTGGTTCGATGTTATGGATTATTAGTTGATGCTTACAAAAGTAGATGTGTTCGCTATTAGAAGAACAGTGTTCTATCTAGAACTACAATGGCACGGAAAGACAAATCGATTTTTAGATCCACCGAAATCGCGTCATCGAATTTGTCGCAACAACTATCTGATATACAAAAAAACGAGGTATGACAAAAAAAAAACGAGATTGGCCTAATAAATCATTGTACTTACAGAATCAGTTCCTTGTGACGTATCATCTTCAAAGAAATTCCTTTCAGCATACACACACTTCTATATTCGGTGGTGCTATTGCTGGTTACAGTTCTAGAACAAGAGTTTTGGAAGGCCCTTCAGGAGATTCTCCGTTTTTGCCTAAACCTCTTCAAGTGAGGTAAAATGAGGTTCCCTTTAAGCACGATTTAACTGTAGAAAATTAAAAAAAATCGTATGGAGCCAAATAAAGTGAATAAGGAGGATGTCCCATCACAGTAATGTTTTTCCTGGTCTGAAACTGCTTGACAGATAGGGATTGTGTGAGCAGGTGCATTGTCATGATGCAACAGCCATCCATCATTCCCCAATTCTGGCCTTTTTTTCCCTAATTTTTTCCCGAAGACTGTTTAGTACTTCAATGTGATGATGTTGATTAACATTTTGATCATTGATGTGAAGCGGAGCTCACTAATATTGCAAATTTTGTTAATGCTCTGGTCTGTAATGGCTGACCTTGGCCGCCCAGCAGGTTCATCATCTTCCGCACTGACCCTCTTCTTCCTGAAAACTCTTATACCTTTCAAACACATGTGCACCAGACAAAGTTTCATCTCCATAAGCCTTGATTAATATTTGAAATGTTTTCATGGCTGATTTCTTAGGTTTCACAAGAAACTTGATGTTGATTTGACACTTTTCCGGCAGAATGCAGTTGCACGTGTTCATTCAATGGCGCAGTACTCCCAATTGGCCTGAGAGATTAAGCCGAAACAAGACACTTATGGGGGATGACGTCACCAAAACAGTTAAATCCACTCTTTTTTCAAACTCTACATGCTTAGTCTCGTTTGTGTGTGTGTGTGTGTATGATGCACGAATAACCAAAAGAACCACTTATTAAAGAGAGAGCGGATATTTCTTTAGTGCTAATCATCATGCCGTTTGCCATTTAAGTCTGAGTCTAATCATACCAGATTATTTTGATTGTTTTATGGTATGTTCCAATTTGGCAATATAGTTATTAATTGTTTCCTACAATAATTGATCAGAGGTTTAGAGCTTATTTTCTGTGTCTACAAAGTACTGTAAAACCTGCAAACAGCATGCTTCTCTAAAGCTTAAGATGTTCTTTGTCCTTTTTACGAGACAAATCAAGACGTTTATACATCACCGTTTAAATACTCAACTCGACATTCTAGACTCTGCCACTGAAATCAAATGTTCAACAAATTAGAACTATGAAAGGAAAAATGTCTTTAAAACTTAAGAAATATTGCGTGCTCATGATTTTTTTTATTATTATTATTTCTAATGGAGCTGCAGATTGGTGCCTTACCATTGCAGTCCTAGTACATTTTCCGGGAGGTGGTATTTCTTTTTAGTGCGGCACCAAATAAGTAGTATACAAATCGCTGCAAGTAAATTTGACGCCCAGTTTCCTTCCAAGAGGGAGAAACTTGAGCTCTGACGATGCGAAACGGAACAAGGAATTTAATTTCGCCGCGACATGGACGCACGGCATGAATTGAAGAAATGATTCAAAATGATCGACGGGTAACTCTGCGTGAAATCTCGTCAGAGTTAGGACTGAGCTATGGTAGCGTGCAGCATATCCTTTCTGATGTATCGCAACATTCCAAGATAGTGCTGTGAAAACATCCACCGAGACCTGGCTCAATGTGAACAGGGACCTGATTTTTACCAAGAAGGGTTAAACAAGTTGGTCCTGCGTTCTAATAATGCCTAAATAGACTCGGTGATTATGTCGAAATGAGATAGGCTCGTATACCTCTTAACTCCCTTTTATATTTTCTGTTTATTAATAAAAAAATATTTTTTATTCGACTTTTAACTTTTTTTTTGATTCACCTACGTAACTTATAATTTTCGTTACATATTATACTGTTTTTAAGATTAAGGACCTAAGTTTCAAAAGCATCATTAGTGCATAAGGTTATTTATCGGTAATTTTTTTTATATATTCTTATATTATACAGAAAGTGTGTTTGGAATAATCGTAATTTTTTAAAATCCTTAACCTTTTTTATGTCTCCCATCATGATTTTTTTAAAATGGAATATAACTCTATCCTTCTTTTATCTTTCAGTAAAAACATATTCATTATCATTGTGTTATTTTAGTGATTTGAAAGCAAATATGTCGATATGCCAAGGACCAGGTATTCCAGAAGAATGTTTTGTCAAGCCGGAAAATTCTTACATTAAATTACTGGGAAAGGAAAAACTAGGAAAAGAAGTTAGAATTAAAAGATTTATACCACACCCGGAATTCATTAACAAGCCAGAGCAAGTTACTTCTGATGTTGCTCTTCTAGAATTGGCAGAAACATTGCAATGCGGCGAAATGACTAGTCCAATATGCGTAGCAAATAATGAGGAACTATACAAAAAGAATCAGAAAATTTTCGTAGCTGGCTGGGGCCAGCATGAACTGAAAAGAAAATGTAAGTACCTTATTACTACTCTTAAGGTATCTGACTGGTTGCGACAACTTTAAAAAAAAAAAAAAATGGAAATATGGGGATTTTTTTGTTATTTTTATATTTGTTTAGTGCATTTTAAGAAAAATGTGCTAAAATTAAGAAGAGAAAAATAAATTATTATTACTAGAATGTGGGGAAAAATAGGTAAAAATTGACACAAAAAAAAATAGCATAAACGCGGCCCATTCTGCACCAAAGGTTTATAAACAAATTTTGTATTTTTTCTATCTAATGTGTTGCTATATTATTCAATTTTGAAATGACCTTCAGGATAAGAGATATTTTCTTTTTTACAAAAACTAGAGCACTTTATCTCAGTTACTATGTGAAAATGCTTCTTAAAAAGACAGTGATTATATTCACATAAGGGACTGTAAATTTTGTAATAAAACAGTGATTGATAAATCTGAAGGTTAAAACAGTTCTACTATTATACAGAACTTACAGAAAAAATTTCAGTTAATTATGTTCAAAACTTTTTTAGCAATCGCTGACCCCGTTTGATTATTTTCCAAAAATCACATTTCGAGTAAAACGCGTTTTAAAGTATGCCATCTTGCTTAATTTAATGTCATCTCCTTTTACTAAAACACTTTTAGTTTTTGTTCTAGTAAACGGAAAATGATATAAATTTGGTATTTTTATAAAACTAATAAGATGGCCCATAAAATAATATAATAAAAAAATTTGTCAATTTTTGGCAAAATTCACTGTTTTAGGGTAGTCAGTTCTTATACCTTAATAGGTGTAAAGAACAAAGATTATTGTATTAGTGATTTTTCATAAAAATGCAAGACATTCAAAAATTGTTTTAACGAAAAATCACAAGTTCAATTGGACATAGTGTGCCGAACATGAAAAATAAAAAATACAAGGTCATTCATAAAGAAGAATACATTTTCCAGGTGCTGTAAAATAATACTATTTAAATACAGACACCACTTCAGCATGCCATAAGGTAGGTGTACTTTTAAAATTTGTGTCTAGCCCAGTGATGTCCAACTCAAATGACCTCGCTTGCCGTTTAGAAAAAACATTATAATTCCGCGGACCGCATATGAAAATATATATCTTTATATTAGATTTGAACCCATTACAACATTTCTTGGAGTGAAAATTTAAAACAGATTGATATACAGTAGAACCGCGTTTATCCGATCGTTTATTATCCGGAGCGTCAATTATCCGAACCAATGTCCGGATACGTTTTCGAACAGTGCAATGCTCAACAGTTGTTTCGTGTGAGGCTAAAAGTGACGGGAAACCCCAAGGTGAAGAATATTTAGGGAATTTAATTTGTGTGGTTTGATAAACATCTGCGCGAAATATTAGGTCAGTTTGTTTACAAGTGAGGGGGTGTATACGTGCTCTTTTGTTGAGTTTTGTTGATGTAGAAACCTAGATGGCCTGCGATGCAGAAGACTGTGGATTTCAAATGCTAAATGATGGCGAGATTGTGACTTCCGTGCAGGAAGAATCCGACCTGTCGACGATGAAATGGATGAAGATGAGGACAACACACACACACACACACAACAGCACAACGAAAGTAACAACAAATTTTGATGCGTTTTCTGCGTTTGAGACAGCTATGGAGTGGTACGAACCACAATCAGCTGTCCTACTCAACTATTGCTGTTAAAGAGAACCAGAGACCTTGCATTGAAAAAACGAAGGTGTACAGTGGTACAGCGAAAAATAAGTGGTTATTTTCCCCAATCAAAGTAAAATTGCGACATTTTGTACCTATTTTGCTTTTCCTTCAAGCACGTTTCCCGCATGTGATGATTTTCAATATTAGTATAGTGTCCAGTATCATATACTGCATGGATCGCATTCGGTTTTCGGTTATCCGAACAATCGCGTATCCGAACGGTGTTCGGTCCCAATTGATTCGATAAACGACGTTCTACGGTATTATTATTGTTTCAATTTTTTCATGCATACAAACATAGATAATATAATAATAATATTGCAAATGTGAATTAATGTTTGATTTATTTAATTAGTGAGATATTTGTTTCTCAACTATTTCACTTAATTTTTGCAAGTCCATCTCAGTGAATGTATTTACGTATCGTACTCGATGTTGCAGGTTTTCGTCCGTTAGGTTTGAACAGATTTATGTTTAATAAATTTTTCAATTTCGAAAAAAAAAAAAAACAGATTCGCAGTAATAGAAGTAAAATGATAAAATTGAAACATATAGGATTTATTTGTTAAAAAAACTCTAAAAACAAAAGTATTTTACTAAACAGTCGCAATTTGTAAGGTTTTAATGAATTTCGTGGGTTCTAAAATTATTCAAGGCAGGCCACATGCTGCCCTCGGGCCGCGGATTGGTCACCCCTGGTCTATCCACTGACGGAAGTGACGTAAGCAGTAGTGGATGTATCATGTGACTAATCAATCGAAATGTGGGTGTCTACAACGGAAGAGGCTTTTTGTGTGCTTGAATTCAGCAAAATCGAATCCACAACTGCTGTGCAACAGCATTTTTTATCTCAATTCGGAAAAGAACCTCCAACTAGAATGGTACGAAAAATTTAAAACAACGGGAAATTCGTGCAAGGGTTCTAGGCGAAACTGAAACAACGCATCACGTCTGCTATTGATCAGTTGCTACCTTAACACACGTTTGGTCGGAAAGGGATTAGCGGGTCGCTTTGTTTCGTATAAGGGCTCGCACATAGAATATCTGTGACGGCCTCTAAGAAACTTAAAATAGTCCCGTACAATTCTGTAACAGGTTACGTTCAATATCTTATATTATTCTTGATTTATAGTGTGTCAAAACCGTATACTTCTTTATGAATCACCCTGCATTATATAATTAAAAAGCTTATGTTGCGCACAAAACTTTTTATAAAATCATATGTTAATTTAGTTAATTATGATAAAATTTAATGTTTTAAAAGATGTTAGAATGATAAAAATTTTATATCAAGGATAAAGTGCTTTTTTTATGTTAATATTTATATTTTCCAATTCTCGATTTTGTTAAAAATGTTGGCTCTAAAAAGACATCTATTTTCTTTTTAAAGCATAATAGCTTATAATACTAAAACATTCTTCAAAATATGAAAATATTTCTCAAAAAATTCTCAAGTATTTTCAAATTTGACTGGCAAACATTTGTACAATTTAGGTAAGCCGTGGGTAGCCTAGTGGTTAGAGCATCGGATGCCCGATGCTATCTAATACCCTCCTACACGCGGAGTAGGTGCTCGTTAAATAAGTGGGTCGAAAGTCTTGTGGGTGGTCGCAGCAGAAATCACGGATGCAGGGAGCTGAAGAATACCCCTCCGGTTCTATTCTTAAATTGTGGAGTTGGTGATAGGTGGAGTCGCCATCTATAAATTAGGAGTCAACCTATCTCAAACTCAAGCAACTTTCATTCCTTCCATTCGGGAAGGACACAACAACAAGTAAGCCATCTTTATTGAATATCAGAATTTGGTTATGAGTAATCTTTATGACCACTGCATTTGAGCATTTATTAGTAATTATGTTCCTTAAAAATCATAAATATTATTTTGCTTCCGTTATAAATGATAGCAGAATATTTTTTGAAGCCATTACAGAAACATGACCAAGAGCGTCACAAAGAGGGGCATTGGACACTGGGTGACACCCATCAGACGGATGATACTCTTAAAGTGTTAATTTGGTGGGCGGAAGGAATTTCCAGTTAGAGAAGATAGACCTCGTGGAAAGCTCAGATGTTTTTAAAATTCCGGCCCCACACAGTGCTGGTTTAAGCACACTTCGGACCCTGGGCGCAGAAGACCTAAAGGCCACCTTTCCATTGGTGGATCGAAATTTACAACCAGAAAATCTGGTTTTAGTCCAGCTTATCCGGGCCTCTGCCCAAGTTCCCGATACATAAAGCGGCACTGGTAACATGTAGTATTAATGTCGAAGGAAATATTTGTAGAGCAAAATTTTGTATGAATTCTTTATTACTCTAAAAAAAAGTTGAGTGTTTGGCTCATCATGGACGCTTTCATATGAGCTGACCGGATATGATGGGTATAATCAGTGCTGGTTTAAGCTCATTTCGGGCCCTGGGCACAGAATATCTATGGCCCCTTCGCACTGGCGAATCGAAATTTATTATCAGTAAACCTGATTAAGTCCAGCTTATCCGGGCCCTTTGGTGCCCTTGGACCTGGGCCTTTGGGCGCCCGGCCCAAGCACCCAGTGGATAAACCAGCACTGGGTCCACAGTTGTTCAAAAAGCTCAGGCACAGTTGTCAATGCCGGGTGCTTAAGTCGTTATCTTGATTAAAAAGTAAGGTTGCTTCTGATCCACAAATTTGGGCAGATAATAGTCAATCATTCTACATAATGTTTAATATAGTAAATGATCCATAATGTCATACCTAAGTACAAAATTATTTAGTTCTGATGTCATCATGCCATTTTTGTTGCGAACGTATATACTGCAATATTTCAATGCTCCTACTGAGACTTGTTAGAATAAACTTTTTTTCTTCTATTACTACCTTTATATACACATTAGTAGCAACAAGAGTTAAATTGGATCTCTTTTGCAAACAGCAAATGATTACAAAAAATTTAACATATTTATCATTCAGAATAAGAGGTCTTTGGAGAATAGCAATTTCTTTCTCGAAAGAGTATTTAAACCAGATGACCTCAGTACTTATCGAATAGTATCTGGCGATATTGAAGAAAAAATTCATTTAACCCTGTGAAAATGTTTACAATCACTACAATGTGGAATCTTTACAATTTTTCTAATAATGAATCTGTATTATCCCGTCCAGTTAGTTTTGCCCCATTTTGCTTTGTTTTCACCTCGATTTTATTCCACACGTACTTTATCATTCAGTAAATAATCATATGGAGTTAAAGTACAAATTAAAAGAACCCTTTAAAACATTTTTATGATGAAAAGAAAAATAGTTTTCAAACGTCAATTTGTTTTTTTTTTCAATTGCGAATCATTTATGATATTAATTAATATTTCCGTGAATTAATTAATTATAATGATAAAAAATTTCTTTTTATATTTTTCCTTAAAAATAGGGTTTCCTTTCATTTGGCTACACTGCTGAGTACATAAAAATGGTAAAAACAATTACAATTGGCTCTTACTTTCTTTAAATAAAGAACATGTATTTATGGATTATTACGATATAAATTTAAGGGGCAATGCAATAAAGTAATTATTTTATTTGTAGTATACTTTCAAACAATTGATACAGCAGGATATATTTTGTGTTATGCACACTAGTTTTTGTTTTTGTGTTGATGTTTTTGCTCAGTATTACTCTGTGATAAATCAAAGAAACGAATTGGAGCAATCAATAGGAATGCTCCTTAACCCCTTGAATATCATCTAGGGAGACCGGGGCAAGATGACGACGTTAACAGTTTTTTGTTGTTAGTAATTTATTTTCAGGGTAGTAAAATCAATTT
>BMAO01029255.1:0-18247 GCA_019973975.1 Trichonephila clavata
TGAAAGAGTGTTAAAAAGAACCATAAACGCTAAATATTCTAGGTATATATGAAATACAGCGAGAAAGCTTTTATGTAGCGTATTCCATACAGCCTTGTGTATCTAGGAAAAAACTAAGTAAGGAAAAGGGACCTCAAGGGAAAAAAGCACAAAAAGCGGAAGTCCCGAAGCATATTCTCCAGAATTGAGCCTCCGGTATCGGTTGTGAACGAATATGGTGATATAAAAACTCTTGCCCTGCCCTCCCTGAGAATGAGTGAGAAAATATTTATGAGCTGTTTTAAGCTGAATTTTCTAGAAACTTTACGTTCCCCCCAAAACTTAAAAGTTCTGTAGGAGGAATTTTTTTTAAGAAGGTGCTGCGTTCTAACATTTATTCACGAGCCATTTTATGCATTCCACGAGAATATTCTTTTATTTTCTAAAGAGGTCGTAACATTCAATTTCACTGAAATTAAATCGGGAAGATTTAAGTTATCGGTTTAATCACATCCTAAATCATATGGATATTATGTATTAATTATATAATACTAAGCCCTTTCACCATTTTGTTCCAACACAAAATGTTTTACTAATCAACAATTTGCAAACGGTTTCATATTTTAAATAGGATAATACTTTAAAAACGCTTTTGAGAAAAATGTTAAATGCTCTTTATACAAGTTTTTGAATTTCGCATAAAAACTTTTCGTTTGAATAATTACTTAGGACAAAAAATATGCTTTAAGAAGTTTTATTTTGTATGTAATCTATATACATAAAGGAGAAAAGCGACTCACTCACTGACTGATTGACTGACTAATCACGAAATTTCTGGAACTATTCAACCTACAGACTTGAAATTTGGTAGACATGTTCCTTTGATAGAGTAGACATCAGCTAAGAAAGGATTTTCCGAAATTCGAAACGCAAGGGGCGTTACGGGGGGTTAAGGGCTTTGATAATAATTGTTTCCATGTTTAAACTACTTGATGTACAATCTTGAAATTGGGTAAGCGGATTCCTTTCAGAGAGTAGAGATCCGCTACAAAATGAGTTTGCTGAAAATCGACCCCCAAGTGGCGTTGCAGGGGCTTAGGGGGCGTTATAGATAATTATTTCCATTTTTAAACTATTTGACGCACTATCTTTAAATTTGATATATAGATTCCTTTCGTAGAATAATGATCAGTTACAAAACGGGTTTTGTGAAAACAGACTTCTAAGTGGCATTGCGGGGGATTAAGGGGCGTAATAGATAAATATATCCGTTTTTAAACTACTTCACCTACCTGCTTGAAAATTGGTAGGTAAGTTTCTTTCCTGGAGTAAATATCCGCTACAAAATGGGTTTTGGGAAAATTGACCCCAAGGGTGTTACGGGGGTGGGGGGTTTAAGGGGCGTTATAAATTCCTGTTTTTAAGTTATTAGACGTACAGTCTTGAAACTTAGTAAGCAGATTCCTCTTATAGGGTAGAGATACGCTAAAAATGGGTTTCGTGAAAATTGCCCCCAAGTGGCGTTGAGGGGACTTAAGGGGCGTTATAGATAATTATTTCCATTTTTAAACTATTAGACGCACAGTCTTTATATTTGATAAAGAGATTTCTTTCATAGAGTAGAGATCAGCTATAAGAAGGTTTTGTGAAAACAGACCTCTAAGTGGCGTTGCAGGGGAATAAGTGGCGTAAGAGATAAATATTTTCGTTTTTAAACTATTTGACCTACCTGCTTGAAAATTGGTAGAAATGTTTCTTTCATGGAGTAAATATCCGCTACAAAACGGGTTTGGAGAAAATTGACCCCCAAGGGGTGTTGCAGGGGTTTAAGGGCAGATATAAATAATTATTTCTTTTTTTAAACTATTAGACTCACAGTCTTGAAATTTGGTTAGCAGATTCCTCTCATAGGATAGAAATACACTGCAAAATGTGTTTTGTGAAAATCGACCCCTAGGTGGTGTTGCGGGGGTTCAAGGGGCGTTATTGATAATTTTTTTGCATTTTTAATTAATTGGACGCACAGTCTTCAAATTTTGATAAGCAGATTCCTTTCATAGAGTGCAATTCCCCTACAAAATGGGTTTTGTGAAAACAGACCCAGAAGTGGCGTTGCGGGGGCTCAAGTGGCGTTATAGACAATTATCCCCATTTTTAAACTGTTAGACGTACAGTCTTGAAATTTGATAAGCAGATTCCTTTCGTAAAGTAGAGAACCGCTACAAAATGGGTTTCGCGAATATCAACTACCAAGTTTAATTTCGGCAGATTAAGAGGCGTAATCGATAAATATTTCCATTTTTAAACTACTTGATCATCCTGCTTGAAAATTGGTAGGCATGTTCCTTTCATGAAATAGAGTTCCTCTAACAAAGAGTAAAATGAAAATTGACCCCTAAAGATGTTTGCGAGGGGTCAAGAGGAGTTACAGAAACAAATTCCTGTTTTTAATTGTTAGACCCATATACTTGAAATTTTTTAAGCATGTTTTTTTGTTGAATAGGGATCCACTAAGAATAAATTTTAAGCGAATCAAGTTCTGGGGGGTTGCAGGGGGTTACTGGGACGTATTGACAAAAAAAAATTACTTTTTTCGAGCTACAAGGACTATAATAATGAAATTTGGTTTGCATTTTTCTTTTGTTGAATTGAAATCCGCTAAGAGCGGTAATTTTGGAAAACGGCTCTCAACGGGATTACGGGGATATTTATAGTAAAACTTTTGCTTTTTTCTGTTAGATTTAGACTTGAAATTTGGTTTGCATGTTCAATTTACGGAGTAGAGATCCACCGAAAATTGGTTTTGCGGGAATCCACTTGGTTTTTGAGTTACGAAAGAGCAAACATCATTCTATGCTTCAATTTTAGAGATTTTTAGAAAATACAAATTAGATGAGTTCTGCTCTTTTTTTTATCAACAGGTGACAGTTACAGGTATAAGTATATTTTTCAATTCAATCGAATTCTTAATGCTAGGACTTAGATATCAATAATTTATACATATATATAAGCAGTAAAAATTTATAAAACATCATGAAATACCCAGCGAAGCGGGCGGGTAACAGCTAGTATATATATATATAAGAAAATAATGCTTCCTTGGTAGTGAAATAAGAAGAAATATTGTTACTGTTACCAATACCCTTCGGGCGGGAAAGTCTACCACAAGTCCAAAAGACCTTGCCGTAAAAAAGTTTCTCGGATGCCATTGATGTTGGCCTTTGAAATAGCAAACTGTCAATAGCAACTTTTGATATTTTTATACTTTCGCACAGAGTAATAGAATCTATTCTGTAGGTGACACGTGTCAACTGCTGTAATTTGTCTGTCAGAAACAATACATATTGCCTTCTGAAAATTTTTTTAATGTACCTAAGTTAAATTTTTCTCTCTCATTTGGCCTACTTATCTATAAATTGTTCTCTTTGATTTTTCTAGTTAAAGTTTATTTTCTTATGTGGACACAGTACGATTCAATTGACAAAAATTGGTCAAAAAAATCATATCTAATTTTTTAGTCTAAATTATTTTTTACATACTTTTCTACAAACTCACAAAATTTGAAAGTTCAGCTTTGAAAGTTTAAAAAACACAGTTATGATAGCCCCTTTTACGTTTGTTTTTATTTACATTCCAATGGCAAATAAAAATTTTATATATATATAAACTGACTTATTTCAGAGAAAGACGAAATAACTAGTTTGTCTTCATTAAAAAAGCTAAGGCTTTTTTCTATTGCGCTTAATACTTGGAATTTTTTTTCACTTGTTGCTAATAGTACATGGAACAAAAGTTGGTATGCATTTTTGAATCAAAGCAATTCTTATTTTTTAAAGAAATAATTGAAATCAGAATTTAAACATTTTTTAAGATATCAAAAAGCATTCATAAAAAGAAGTATTTTACGAATACCACACACAATATCATGTTATCACAAAACCCATACCAACTTTTATCATACATAGTTTAACGTACTTGAAATTAAATTTCATAAATGTACATTTTGTAGGAGTAGCATTTCAAAATAACTTCATTATAGAGTTTCCTCTTAAAAATTAAATGATTAGCTTTTTATGAAATTTTGAGCACAAGACTGTTTTACATCATACATATACATAGGAGGCAACCAAAAAATTATGAAAATCATTAAACAGAAAGATTTTGTGTAAATCCGTACCATTATCCCTTAAATGAAATGAGATGTTGCAGAAACTTTTTACTTTCCTTCGGAAATTACCGAAAAAAACGGTTTATGAAATTTTCCTTCCCACAAGTTTATTATAGAAATCATAATAGATATCCAATATTATACAAAATATCTTGGAATATTATTATTATGATATATAGCTCATGAACATTTAATTTTGGCTTACATTTTCATTGTTGTAGCAACCGCTTAAGGCCTTCTATTTCTTCCTGACACAAATATTCGATAACTGCATGCAGTAAGTCTCATATGGGTGAGTGAATATTAACGTCCCACAGTTTAGCTACACGAGGGCTTTTTAGCGACGGTCCGCGTAATTTTGAACCATGGTCAAGTGACGCGGACGACACCTGAGCTGGCACCCCCCTGTCCTAACTACCACACCAACAGGAGGACATTTGAGCTCTCGACAGATTTAACGTGCATCGCTCCCCTACACGGCGGGACTTCAGTGGTACTGGGATCGAACTCATGACACGCTAACCATGATCCGATGCCTAGACCACTTGGCTACCGTGGCCACTGTACGTCTCGTAATATTGAACCATGGCCAAGTGACAAGGTCGACACCCCCCTCTCAACACATATACCTTTATGAAGAAAATGATCACGACAAAATTGATATGGATCAGCTCATGTTATTACATAAATGGTTTCAGTACTTTGATCTTTTTTAATTTTTTACCAATCCAGAACCTTTTGAATAATTTCATGGTTGGATCATTTTGCACTTCTAGTGAGATGGTTCCCCTTCCTATTTCCTTCTTACCTAATTTTTTTTCATTATTTATGTTTCTAAAAAGAGAGAATGTGTGTCTTATCTCTTTAAATAAAATTTTTTCGTTGTGTAAAAAATATTTTATCTATACGTTTTAAAACTAAAATGCTTTGTGAAACACACACACACACACACACACACACACGGTTCCTTATGTTCCATCAAGAAAAGATTAAATTCTGTTTTTAATGAAATGCAAACTAGGTGCAAGCTTTTTAAAAATAAAAGACAACTCGAACATCGGATATTGAAACTTTTTTAAGCAGAATCCGTGTCAATCCACCTAGAAATAGTTGGGCACAAATGTCTCTTCCTGTGCCATTATATAAGTAGAATGCTATTTCGATGAAAACTTCTTCCTGACAGGGTCAAGTATTTTCATGGGTAATAGTTTCGAGAAAGTACGAGCGTCATTTTAGAACACTTGAGCCCATCTCTTCGGGAAACGTCGAGGAATGTTCAGAGTTACGGAATTCAACGTTCCACGATCCATTTCCCGCGTCTCTCCTCTCATCTCGGCTCCTTTTCATCTAATTCATTTTTAGAAGAATTCCGCAGGGAAACACTTCATTTGTTAGAAAAGACAATATTAAAAGTTTGGGGAAACTAATTACAGGTAATGCTAGTATGCTGAACTGTATTTCTCATGTTCTTTTATTCGATAGACCGAATGAGAATTATATTAACGTCACACAATAAAACAATATAGGGGCTTCTTTCTTTGTAATTCTGAGAATCAGTCAAGTAAGCTTGCATACCGTCTCCTAATTACCGCACCATGCCAACAGTATGACTTCGATTCTCCACGGCCGTGGTAGCTAAGTGGTTAAGGTATCGGACTTGTGGCTGGCGTGTCATGAGTTCGAGCCCAGTACCACTGAAGACCCGCCGTGTAGGGGAGCAATGCATGTTAAAACTGTCGAGAGCTCAAACATCTTCCCGTTGGTGTGGTGTGGTAGTTAGGAGAGGGAATACCAGCTCAGGTGTCGTCCGCATCACTTAACCGTGGTTCAAAATGACGATGTCCGTCACCAAAAGCCCTTGTGTAGCTGAAATGTGTAACGTTAATATTCACTCACTCCCTCACTCGATTTTCCACACATTAAGCATGCATCAGCCCCCTCTACACGGTGGGTCTGCAGTGAGGCGAAAACACAAACCCGTTTCCCTCCAGCCAAGAGTTCGCGACCATAACCACTAGGCTACAGTGGCCACTTTTGTCGATTTGATGTTGATTAACCTTTTCATTATAAATATAGCATAATAATTTATTTCTAAAAAAAAGAGCTAATCCTGGTGAGTCACTGCTTATTATTGTCGCAATCTAAAGCAACGCGAGGGCTATTGTTGATGGACCTCTCACTTGTGAACCATGGACAAGTGTCGAGGGCAACAACTGAGTAGGCCTCCCTCAACAAATTTGTACACATTACCAACTTATGGGTTTTTAACCTCGTGCATCAGCCCCTCTACGTGTTGTATCTTCAGCGGTACTATTCACGAACTTATGACACGCCGGCCACGAGTCCGTTACCTTGACCACTAGGCTATCATGGCCACATTTAGGCGTGGAAGCTTGGAGAGTAAGGTGCCAGCTCAGTGTCGTTGCCATCACTTGACCATGGTTCAAAATTATGAGATCTGTCACCAAGAGCCCTAATGTAGTTTCGTGGGGCCACATCAATACACGATTAATTAATCAAACAATATTTTAAGTTTTAAGTGCAATTTAGTATTCAGCGATTCATATTAAAATCGTTAGATTAAATAACCATCTTCCCTATTATAGAACGCGTTATCATTGTTTTATGTTTTCAACGATAAAACAATTCAATAATGCGATATTCTGTAGTACATTTAGTTCTGAGATCATTTTTATGATACATAAAATGTGCACAAAAAATTATATTTGTCTAGTATTAGCAATAACATATATGCCCCCAAAATTCACAGTAAACTTTGAATTGCTTACTACGCTAAAGTATTAAGAAACGGTTTGAAAAATTAAATATAATTTTTCTTGTATAGTGCCTTCTTTCAAAGATGTAGAGATAAACTCTCGGTAAACTCTTATACATTGTATATTCTGTAAAAAAATAAATGAGTGAGAAAACTAACTTTTTATTGGCTTTACACAAATACAGGCATCTTTATTTAATTTTTCACTCTTCTTCGCGTTTTCATACAACTATAATTTTTCCAAAATTATCATTTCTTTTTTAAGAATTGAATGTGACTGAGGTAGCTGAGGGATTAGGGTAGAAAGCTACAATAAAAGGAATAATATGGTTTAAAATATTATTGCGGTTAAGAAAATTGACATAATATTATTTTTTGATCTCTAAAGAGTCACGTTAATTCAATAAAGCGAACAATAAATATGTTGACACCAATCAATTGAAAAACTATAATACGAAGAATCAAACGATTTGCTCTCCTCTCCTATAAGAATTCAGCAATCAATGGTGTAGAGCAAGTGTGTCAAACTGAAATACTAACTTGGGCCAAGCAAACAAGGTTGAACTTTAGGAGGGTCGCAAAAAATCAATATTAATATAAAAACGTAGGTTTATTTCAAATAAATACATTATAACAAACATATATAAAAGTAGAAAAAAAGTGCATAGTTAAAAAAAACTTTAGAGAATCTGTATTGGTTTGTTATTTTACTATACATTATCCTATGCCGTATGTTGGCCGGGCTGCAGAAACGTTCGTTGAGGGCCACATGCAGCCCGCAATCCGCAAGTTTGACACCCCTGGAGTAGAGTCTCTTACTCGGTGGTGCAATTTAATGAACTATAATTTTTTCATCATGGTTATGATTGCTATATCGGTATGTGCAGCTATATTTTGTAACATTGGAACTTTTAACATTTAAGATGTTTCTCGAAGAAGTCGTGTTGTTCGAATCCCACTTGGGAGGGCCTAATTTCTGAGACTGTTATTCATTTTTTACTATACTATTTTATTAGCATAATTAATTTAAATTAATGTGTAGAAATAGTAACAAACAAAAAATTGGGCCAACACCCTATATAAAAAGGAAAATGGAAAATTGTTAGGGAAACCGCTTTCTGTTTTGCCATTTAATATTGTGATTCTGTCATATGCATATACATATTTATATTAATTGTAACTATTTATAATAAAGAGTGAAGTAAAATTTTTCTTTGTTGACCTAAGTAGGAATTGACTTAAAAATACAGAATGTGTCAAAATAAAATGCATGTGGAACGGAATTAAGTAAACGGTAACATTCTAAAGAAAGAACTCTGTCACAAAAATCACAATTAATGTCAATAATAAAACATTCGTGAACTATATTTTTATTCTTCAACTTAATTCAGCTTACTGTGACGTATAATAATAAACTTCTTGCGTATTTATGCTATTTGGTAAGCATAAGATTGTGCAATGATAAAGTGTATTTGAGCAAAAGAAGACAAATGCTTGATAATGACCAATAATTCTGTGGGAATAATTCTATTTCTGTCCCTTAAAATTCTGAAAACCTACACGTTATGTATTTTTCTTATGTTTTTTTAATTTATTTTACATTAAAGCACAAATAAAATAAACAGTTACATACTAGTATTTACTCTTAGTAAACTTATGGTAAGCAAACTAGATGAATACTCATTTAAATGTGACAAGATCAGATGATAAATGTTCTGGCGACAATAGTCTAAAACTTTAACTGAATGCGACATTTAAATAGATCTGAAAAAAGAAAGCAACTACGGAAGAAATAAGACTCCTGCTCCACCATTTAGGTCGATTAGTATGGCTGCATTTGAATTTGGCGACGATTACAGAGGGAAAGGGGGGGGGGCATTTTACTCTTTTCTTTTTCTGAAGAGAAGTGCTGAAAACTTAGTGAAAATATTCTTCTGAAAAAATGCATAAACGGTGAACTTGGAGAAGAGGAGGAAGAATGATTTATGTGAGAACTCTCCTTTCTGGTGTGAAGGTCCGAGAAGCAATTTCTGTCTGGCCATTTGATAAATTGGAGATCCCGATTACGAATGGTTTCCACCGTAACTGATCGCTTTCCTTATTACATTCAACAGCTGATACTTCCAATGCCTTTATATTACGTTATTTTTGCCTTTGTAAAAGTTATTTCTTTTCCCTTTCTTCACTTTTTTTCTAATAAAAAATAATTGTTATGAATATTGCTATGAATTTCGGGTAATTAGTGCTTAAATTTCATCTTAAAATAGTGTAAATAATTTAATTCTACATATTTAGTAGGTTAATATTACTTTTTGTTGCATTTATTTTCGATAAAAGCTGTAATATTCGCAAGCGACACCATTTCTTACATTATAATGGCGCTTCAATAGCGAAATTATGGAGATGTAGCCAATTTGGCATCAATTTTGGTTTGTCAACCCTTTTTGTTGACTTTTGCAGAGGCTTCTTGAAATTTCTTGATGTTTATGACATCATGATTAACAAAGAAAGCAGAGATTGTTCGAGATAGCTGTGGAAGGTAGCCGGGCAGACTACAAATAGCTTTCTGAAGCTGAGTTATTTCTATTTCAGGTGTTGAAGTTCACTCTAACTCGGGTTTTTTCCATCCATTCCATTTGGCACTTGGAGCTGGAGCAGCTTAACTCTGTCACAACTAAATAGCATATAAAGAGTCAGTGAGATAGGAGATTTCTGTGGACAAATGGAACTACACTAGAGAGTTTCTAAAGTATATAGAGTCATTTAACTACTACATTCACTTCGGTGAGTTTGTCTGCGGTCGAGATATTGCTTGCAGATACTTTTTATCGTGACGTACCTGTCATTTTAAGCACTGATAATTGTGTACGAGTTATGTAGAAGGCATGAGGAAGCTTCTGGAACTTTTGTAGCAATTTTATTGCTGTTTATTCTGTATCTTAAGGACTGTTTTCGGATTTATTATAAAATCCGCGAACCCTGATGTGCGCAACAATATTGAAACGAGTCTATTTTATAAAATACTGAAGGGCAATCCAATAAAAGTTATCTGTATTATCTGAACAGCATTCAATAACTTCTTGAATTATCTTTACTTTGTTAAACCTGATGATAATTATGTATTATTGTTACCGCAGCCAAATATGTGCCACGGGATTCCCGTGGCATACAAATTATCTTTCTCTAGATAATTAATGAAAACATCTCAGATGAGACACAAACTGTTCTAATATTTGGAAAGTTACCAGATTAAAGAAATAGAAAAATATAACAATGGACTATCCTTTGAGGCTATCCTCTCTAAATTTAGTTTTTTCAATCCAGCCAAATTGATACTTTGAGCTAGGACATCTTAACTTAGTCACAACTAAATAACATATAAATATCCTAGAGACAGAGAATAGAAGCTTTTTTTGGGGACAAAAAAAAGCCAAACTAGTGAGTTTCTAATTTATAGGGTCATTTAGCTATTAAAATATATTATGAAGATTTTTTCTTTGGCGTGTTTCAGAGGTTGCATCTCATTTAAGATAAGCACCGATAATTTATTAACATAAAGTTTGTCTTGTGTTCACATCTAGTAATTAGTCTAATGTTTAAATAAATAAATGGAAATTATATAGCGTAAATCTCTTTTTAATCATTTCGTGTTTGATTTCATAGCTTCTCAATCAATCCATGCTGTGTTTGGATCCTCATGGTAACCCCCACGTATTAGCGAGATCTTCACCTCAACCAACATAAGAACGTACCTCGACAAAGAGAAGGGTTCGTTCATGCATAATCATAAATACAATTTTATTGATCCTGAAACAGACGTGATTACACAAAATGTCGAAAAAATGTGGGGCAGTGCAAATCAGAGGAATAAGAAACACAGGGAAGCTGCTCGACGTCATTTGGAATCGTGTTCGTGTGAGTTCATATGGCAAAAGCACCAGGAGTAAGAAAAGAAAGACTCCTTTGACTCTCTTTTGGTCACAATCGACCCCTTTTCCTCCATAATATGGACTGTTTTCTTTCTAAATAAAACATGTGAGTGTAAAAGAAATTTTTAGTCAATATTCTCTTCTGCTGTTATGTTATGGCGCGATTTTCATGGCGCAAATTTGGTAGTGGTGACACATATATAGTTTAGTACCAAACCGGTAAACGCACAAAATAATGTTGGAATGGGGTTAAAAAACTATTGAGAACCACAAATTCTCATTTATATTTTGACCAAAAAATGTTTTCCATTTTATATGTGGTAAATCTTTGTATTTAGTTATATTGTAAATGGTAACATAATTATAAATAATGAACACTGTTAATAATAATATTAAGTATAATAATAATATACTATAATATATTATTTCAGGTGCGTTAACAGTAAAATCTAGCACGCATTCTCAATCTATTATGTATTTATTTCATTTGCAACAAAAATTCAATGGATAGAAAAGAAATCCCTACAAAAATGAGATTTGAATAAAGCAAAACGGGGGAAATTTATTTTTCTGTATCATCATAAATTATCAAAATTTTTGAAGTGTCCATTTCAAGTAAGCAATGAGATGAACTGATTCATAAGTAAAAGTTGTTTATTTTTGGTAAGGGACAGGCTCCAAATGTCAAATGCATTCCTCTAAATTGAACGGCAGAACGTGGGCGACCGCGCATAGTTTGGAAACGGCGTCTCATTAATCTTCCCCTTTGCCCGCTTAATGACCCGAGACTCAAAAAATTCGGCCACCCCCTTTAAATGATTATGAGTTGAATACCTTCTGAATATATATATATATTGATTTAGAAACATTCTATCAGTTATTTTTGGATTAGAAATAATCTTGACAGAAAGAAAACCGATAAATATCCATGAAAAAGAACTGTTTTCTAATCACGGTGAAAGAAAATGAAAGTACTTATACGCTTTTTAAACAATTTAATTATAATAATAATATATATATATATAAACACTATATATTCCGGCGTATAACGCGCACCTGTACTTTAAGGCAGTATTTTTTAATTTTTAGGTGTATTCGCTGTATAACCAGAGATGGATTATTTAGGCACCCTACGCCCAAGTTAATTTAACGCCTTTATATGTAATAATACAAAAAGTAATAATGTATTAAATTTAGGTATTGAATTTAGGCAGGAGTTAAATAAATATATACATATTGGGGGTATAGCAACTAAACATACAATTTAGAATAAATTGCTTTTAATTAAAAATATAAATCATATCTCTCTAACTGATCATATAATATATGTCTTGCTTTTTTCATCCGTGCGAAAGTATCAATGTGTGTGGCAGCCTATACTTAACTTCTTAAGCTAACTGTGCTTCATTGCTTATTAATGCAAGTGCATTAAGCCTATATTGCTTCATACCTGCACCTTAAATAATTTTTCACTTTTTTCAAGGTGGAAAATAATCTTTCTCCAGAACAATTTGTTGCAGGAATACTTAGATAAATACATAAAGCGATATCTATCTTTGGATAGATATTACAGAGATCTCGGGAATGCAAGGTTTAATTTATTATCATCTTTATTGACATCTTTAGGTGTCAAAGCAAGGAAAGAAGCATTATAAAATTCGGTCTTAGAAAAAGAAAAAACAAAATCAGTTGTCGCCTCGAACTTTTGTCACCATAGGCCTTGAATTTTGAATCATAACCATAGGCGGAACATTTTGTTCACGGGCCTAAGCCTTAATCCGTCCCTGTAAATAACAAGCAATTTTTGCAAAAAACAAACAAACTTGAAATGTACTTGTGCAATGCTCTTATCTTTTGACAAAAACGCGCGATTCATATGAAAACAACAGGTAACGAAATATTTCATTTCAAAGCGTAGTGCTCTTCTGTTTAGCAGACAGCACAGCATTAAAAAAATCTGGTTATTTTTAAAAGAAAACCGATGGCGAGAAATTTAACTTCACGAAAGATGTTTTCTTTCCTGTACACGAGAAGGATCAATGGACGAAAATAGTGTATAATGGGCTCAATTCATGAAGTTCACATGATAAAGATAAATACGTGTTCTCCATTGAATTCAAAACAGACATCAAACTATTTTTACTTGTTGTCCCATTTGTAAAACTTCAAATTTTATAATTCGGTAGAAATGTTCAAATGTTATAAAAAAATAAATTTCTTCAAAAGATTTTAAAATTAAAAAAAAATTATTTTATGCATATTTTTTTAAGAGAATGTTTCTGAAAAGAGGGAAAGTCGGCTACCACGAAGTGCATGAACTGATTAGCTGGAAACACATGATTGCTTTTATCGTGGGACTATGACGTTACATGAGATTTTGAGCTGATTGGCTAGAATCACGTGATTATCATTATCATGTGACTATGACGTCACATGAATTGAGCCCATAGTGGATAAGAAATGTTTGGCGAAACCATCCGCAAATGTCCAAATATTACAACTAAAAGACCGAGAAGAATACTTCTCGACTCTTATAATCCACCTTAAATTTTATTCTTTCAGTGCAATATTGTTTGTTGTACATTTAATTTGCTAAATTTTAAACTTTTATTTTTTGTATCTGCATCCTCCCTACTGGACAAGCCCCGCTTTCATTTTTTATACCACTTTTGCTAGACTTTCGAAAAGCCAATGAGAGTCAATTTCCTTACACACCAAGGGCCACTCAGCTCTCTACCTTGCACCTGAAAACTCCAAGACCGGCGGAAACTTTCCGTACGATTGGCCCAGCAAATCAGAAACGTCTATCTCTTAAGCATGAAAATCGAAACAATCGATCTACATCTATATATCGGATATGGAATGGAGGGCTGCTAGCGGCCCATATACCTAATAACAGCATCGTAGCACCATATCATCCACAAATGTTTTAAAGAGTTGAGAAAGTTTTTTAGTTAGGGACATGTTCAGATTCCGTCTAACGAATAATACAAAGAAATTGATGACAAAGTACAGCACATATCTAGTAGTTATTCAAGGCGAATGAAAGCCATTAGTTCAACATTTAAGTTTTTTTATGAGAATAAAACATTCTGATCGAATTCAAAACAATGGTGGCATATGTGGTTGTTCGAAGGCGAAAAAAACTTTTACAAAAGAAAGCCAATTGCATGTAGAAACCTAATTTTTTTCTGCTGATATTTACTTTGAAAACTGTTACTTTTATGCTCTGGCGTATAGCGCGTACGAGGAAATTTAGATCCTAATTTATGTGTTAAAAGGGTGCGTTATACGCAGGAATATACGATATAAAGAAATATACTTGTTTTAATTTGCATTGCTGTAAAAGCTATACGAATTTATTGGTTACTTGTTAATTACATCCTATTTCTAAGCCTATTAGCTGCGGACATAATCGTTTCGAACTAAGAACAACTAACGAGGATGACGCTTGAGCTGTATTCCACACTTCATTTGAACCTGAAGTCTTTAGTACTCGGTAGATTTACCGTGCATTTTTCACTCTATAAGGCATGTGCTTAGTTGTACTAGGATTCGAATGCACGACTCGACAGAAAAAATGATAACTACATGGTCGCGAACATGATCACTCGGCTACCACCACCTACACCAGGAATGATCAGTAAATCAATCGCCATCGACTGGTGAACCGCCAACACATTTTGGGCTGACCACCTATATTATGAACTAAGACTGGTATACTAAAAGAAATACGAGGACTGGGGCATAAGTCATGGCAACTATTTTTTTTCTTGCAGATATGTGAATGGATCTCAAACGTATATTAGACGTGTGGAAGTTCTGCAGGCAAAGTGTGCATGCCGAACAACAGATGGCTCTGTGATAGCTGGTAGTAGCGCAGCGAGAGCTGTGAAATTAGTCAGTTGGTGAGTGTCGTGTGAGATGGAAGTAACCCGTGTTGAGCAGCGCGCTTACATCAAAATAGCCGTTCTCCGAGGCAGAAATGAGACGGAAGTGAATTTGCGGAAGCCCTTGGGAATAATGCCCTACCATACCGTACAGTAGTATGGTGGGTAGGAAAGTTTCAGGAAAGGCGTGTGCCAATCAGAGATGAGCAACGTTCGGAATGACCAGTCAGTGTGCAGACAGACTTGGCACGTGCCGTCATTGAGCCGCTCATGGATGAAGTCAGACGATGGACGCTACTAGAGTTAGAGAGGTCAAGTGGCATCGAGAAACACACAACAAATGCATCGTCATGTCAAATTTATGTGTACTGTGTTGTAATTCTTTTGTACCGTGAAGGCCATACTGCCCTGTATACTACCTTAATATATTAATGTGTTACGATATTTCATTGCTATTCATTGTCCACACATGCAGTTAACACCTTTTCCTTTCGTCTGTATATGTCACATTTTCCAACCGGACTGGTATCTTCAAGATAAAAAAATAGTTGCCATGACTTTTATTTATGGAACAGCGATGCCAGCTAGACTGGAGAATTGGCTTTTTACAATTTTGCGAATGTGTTTACTTAAAGTATCCGACTGGTTGCGCCTTTTTTTTTTTAAAAAAAAAAATAGACATGGGGACTTTTTTGTTATTTTTAAATTTGTTAAGTGCATTTTAAGAAAAATGTGCTAAAATTAAGACAAGAAAAAGAAATTATCATTACTAAAATGAGAAAAAATAGGTAAAAATTGGCAAAAAATAGCATAAACGCGGTCCATTCTGTACCAAAGGTTTATGAACAAATTTTAAATTTTTTCAATCTAATGTGTTGCTATATTATTCAATTTTGAAATGACTTTCAGGATAAGAGATATTTTCTTTTTTACAAAAACTAGAGCACTTTATCTCAGTTATTATATGAAATTGCTTAAAAAAACAGTGATTATATTCACATAAGGGACTGTAAATTTTGTAATAAAACCGTGAGTGATAAATCTGAAGGCTAAAACAATTCTACTATCATACAGAACTTTCAAAAAAAATTTCACAGTTAATTATGTTCAAAACTTTTTTAGCAATCACCCCGTTGGATTATTTTCAAAAAAACACATTTCGTGTAAAACGTGTTTTAAAGTATGACATATCTTGGTTAAAGTAATGGCATCACTTTAACCAAGATGCCATTTACTTTACTGAAACACTTGTAGTTTTCGTTCTAGTGAACGGAAAATAATTAACTTTTTATTTTTACAAAGCTAATAAGATGGCCTATACAATGAAATCATACAAAAAATTTGTCAATTTTTCGCAAAATTCACAATTTTAGGGTAGTCGGATACCTTAAGTAAATGATTCGATACATGTGTAAATGACACTTGTACCTTCATTGGAAGCTCACGAGGACGCTTAACACGCTCGCTGTTGCTATGGAGGGAGGGGAGGGGGAGATCACTGCGATGCCAGCAGAAGAATGAATTTTTCCTCACACGCCGACTGAAGGGAAGAATAAATATTGATGATCTGCTCTTCCCGTCATGGTACGGGATTGGCTTTTGAGACACCATCCCCCCCCCTCTCCTACAGAATTGGGTTCTCGTGTTGATGTTATGTCCCGCAGTTGCGTGGGACTCGGCAGCTAACAAATTAAGTACATAAATTTCTTTCAGATTCATCAGTTCACATAGGCATTGAATACGTCCGCGCTCCATATTATACAAGCATTCAACTTGGCAATTTTGTGCTGTGTTTTGTAGTAACAATAATAATCTATCACTTCGAAAGAGGGGTACAATGTATATCAAAAACAAGTGTTAAGGAAAGAAAAGATACAATTTTAATACCGAATGGCCACACCTAAACCACTGGGTGGACCGCAACACCTACACCACTGGGTGGACCGCAACACCTTAAAACATTAGAAGTAGCCCGTACCCTGGAAAAGTCCACCCACCCCTGGCCTACACTATATGAGGTCATCGTAGGGGTACATTCATCGATTTTCCGCTCCTTGTGAATATTTTTAAGGTCCAGTGCTACGCCACGCAGGCAATATTTTTCAGGAAAGTTTTTGTGGCCTCGTAGTAAGCTAGCGTTTATAGTCACAGAATCGTGGCCGGCGTGTTGTGGGTTCGAGTACTGATGCCCGTTAAGACCTGTAATATAGAGGGGGTTCATGCATGTTAAATCTGTGGAAACTCAAAGTCCTCACATTGGAGTGATGTGGTAGTTTGGAGAAGGGAATGTCAGCTCTGTGTGTGTGTGTCGTCCTTATCACTTGACCGAGGCTCAAAATTACGTGTATCGGCACCAAAAGCTCTCGTGTTGCTTCCTATTGCGACAATAGTATAGTTCCCTCACTGAACAAAATTTTTAACTAAATTCGAAATCAAATTTACAGTTCATCTTCCCATATCAAACCACGAAGTGAGATTATGACCGCTGAACTAAAGGAATCCTCGTTATGCAAACATAAATAAAATTTCAATTACATGGTTTAATTTTGGTACTCTTCCTCTTCTTAACATTTTTAATAGCTAATATATAACTTGAATTACTTCGAATAGTACAGGAATAAATTCTTTTGAAATTTACTGATTTTTGCGTATGAAATTAGTCATGTACTGTTGTTCTTGTAATACATTACGAACCTCCAGTAAAAATTAGAAGTTTAATAATAGCACAATGTAAATTTACTTATTAGAACCTTTGGCTATTCTTCTTTTTTTTCTTTTCGATTTGACGTATTGTTGCTCTGAAAGTACTAATTAAAAAGTCCCGAAATTATTCCCTGCACAGGACACCTTTTTTCTCTAAGTTTCTTTCAGGAATAGAGAAATATTTCATTCTAAATTATTCACGAGGAAGTTGCCTCTATTTCCGACTTTAGAAAAACTATCCAGATATATATTCTACTAGTGATAATACGATGTACACTCATGTGTCCAAAATTAAGGTATAAACATAAAATACGTAAAAACTGGTGAGATATTTCATGTGCTGCTAGGAAATTTGGCACAGAGTCTTATTATAAAGAGAGAAAGAATAGAGCAACGCAACGTAATGGAAAAATTGTAATATCGAATTAAGATACAGGGTTTATTAAAACGTGTTGTTATTATTGTTGTCTTGTCCTTCCTTCCTGAGTGAGTGAGTGAGTGAATCTTAACGTCGCACTGTACAGCAGCACGAGAGCTTTTGGAGACGGACCGCATAATTTTGAACCATGGTCAAGTGACGCGGACGACACCTGAGCTGGTACCCCCTCTCCTAACTACCACACCACACCAACGGGAGGACGTTTGAGCTCTCGACAGATTTAACGTGCATCGTTCCCCTACACGGTGGGTCTTCAGTGGTACTGGGCTCGAACTCATGACACGCTAGCCATGATCCGATGATTTGACCACTTGTCCTTCCCGAATTGAAGGAAGGAAATTTGCCAGTGTTTGAGAAGGGTTG
>BMAO01029256.1:0-21446 GCA_019973975.1 Trichonephila clavata
TTTACCAATTTAATATTACTAAATTATTATTATTTTTACACTCAGAACTTTATATGGGCCTTCAAACTTTGGCATAAATTTACCTACTATTTTTTTACATTTTGAACTTAACGGGTGAGTTTGAACTAATACTAGATCACCAACTTTCACATTATTTTCACGCCTCTTTTTATTATAATATTTCGCCCACTTCTCTTGCTGGCGCTTTGTATGAACTCTAGCTTCCTCAAACAACCTTTCTATGTTCCCACAAACTAAATCTGATCCATCAGTTACCATAACTAATTTCTGAAAAGGAGTGATTAAATTTCGACCTAAAAATAATTCCGCCGGTGTTTTACCCGTTGTCTCATGTACTGCTGTCCTAATTGCATAACCGAACTCTTGCAGAAATTGATCCCAGTTAGTGTGATTATCCGCGACAAAACTCGAAATCATTTTTAAAAGAGTGCGATTGACTCGTTCTGTTTGATTAGCTTGTGGACGATATACCACAGTTTTAACGTGTTTTATGTGCAATCTGCGACACACTTGCTCGAAAACTTCGGATATCATTTGGGGACCATTGTCGGTGACTAACTTTACAGGAGCTCCATAACGCGCAATATAATTCTCAAAAAATGCATTGGCAATTGCTTTAGCCGAAGCTTTCCTTAAGGGAACTATTTCAACCCATTTAGAAAAACTATCGGTAATTACTAAAATAAATCTATAGCGTTCTGGACTAGTTGCAGGGTATGGGCTAACAAATCTAAAGACACGATTTCATTCGGAAATTCGTTATTATGGGAATTAATTGACCAGCTGGTAATCCGTTTTTATAATTGACTTTTTGGCATTGGTCGCAGGTTGCTACATATTTATAAATGTATTTCCTCATGTACGGAAAATAACACGCGTCCTTTAATTTTAAGTAGGTTTTCTTTTGCCTAGATGACCTGCCATAGGCGAGTCATGAAATTCTCGCATAACATCTTTACGTAAAGTTTTAGGTATAAATACCCTTAACTCACCTAGTGTGGTTGTATACTTTGCATAATATAGCAAACCGTCAACGATTTTAAAGTCATTGGACCAATTTCTGCAGATCGATTCATTAACAGAACTATCGTCCGGATTTTCCAAAAACTTCATAATGTGACCTAGCTCCGGGTCATTTCTCTGTTCCTCTCTTAATTGTTCTCTAGAAGATAATACTAACGATCTAATCACCGCACAAGACACTTTTGGTTCCTCATTACTTTCTAACGGGTTTCTGGACAACATATCAGCCACTAAATTTTGCGTACCTGGGCGATGTTCCCATTCTACATTAAAATTCGCCAACTTAAGCGTCCACCTTATCATTCTAGATGACAAATTCTTTCCCTTTGTTAATTTGGTAAGTGCAGCATGGTCTGTTATCACTTTAACCGCAAGGATCCGAAATACGTGCGATATTTATTTAATGCCCATATGACAGCTAAACATTCACGTTCCGTCACAGTATAATTCCTTTCTGCTCGGTTTAAAGTTCTCGATGCAAACGCTATAGGCCTATTATTCTGTGTCAATACTGCTCCTACCCCCACTGAGCTCGCATCCGTATAGAGTTCAAACGGCTGGGAAAAATCTGGTAATTGTAACACTGGAGCTTCTGTCAGTGCTTTCTTAATACGATCAAAGGCTTCTTGCGCTGATTCCGACCAATGGAACTTAGAGTTCTTTCGTTTTAAATTATATAAGGGTTCACACATGTCTGCGTAGTTTTTAATAAACTTTTGATACCAACCCGTCATTCCTAAAAATTTTGCTATTTGTTTGCCGTTTTCGGAGGTTTCATTTCAATAATTGCTTTTAACTTTTCCTCATCTGTTTTAACTCCTTCTTTATTAATAACTAAACCCAAATAACGTAATTGTTCCCTCGCGAAATGACATTTCTCGCGATTCAATGTCAAACCAGCCTCCTGCAATATCTGAATACTTCCCGTAAATGTTCTACATGGCTTTCAAAAGATGGAGACGCGATTATCACGTCATCCATATAACAGTGAGCAAAACGGCCGAGGACTGGCCTGAGGATCATCTCAATGGCCCTTTGAAAATTTGGAGCTGCCCCGAAAGGCCAAATGGCATGCGAGTAAATGCAAAAGTACCATTTTTTGTAACAAACGCCGTCTTATGCACATCTTTGGGGTCTACTGCCATCTGAAAGTATCCGCTGCGTAAATCAAGTGATGTCATAATTTCGGTGTGCGGAATATTAGTGATCAAATCATCAATTATTGGTAGCGGATATCGCGGATATCTCGTGACCGCATTTAACTTCCTATAATCTATTGCAAACCTATAAGCTTCTGGGTCATCTAACGGCAACCCGTTTTTCTTCCGACATAAAACAACTGGAGACGCGTAGGGCGATGTTGTTGGAACTATTGTTCCATCACCCAACATCTTCTGAACATGGTAGTCGATTATACCCTGTTTGACCCTGTCATAGCGATAAGGTCTCGAAAAAACAGGAGGACTATCCCCCGTGTCAATTTCATGACAAAATACATGTGTTAGACCAGGCTTAAGCGAAAACAGCCCATGAAATTCTTTAAACAAAATCTGCAATTCTTGCTTTTGTTTTGAATTTAACTTAGTGTTAGATAAATCTATTTGAACCGGTTCGTCCAAAATTGCCACTTTTTCCGTTTTCGAATCCGGAATGATTAACGATTTAGACAGGAAATCAAAACTAATTTTCGCGTATGACATGAAATCAACACCCAGGATGCATGGATATTGCATCTCAGCAATCACATGAAATTTCCATAACTGCGAAAATTCTCTTATTTTAATTTTCAGCTCAACTGTGCCTAAATTTCTGCACTGTGACCCTTGAGCTGTAACTACTTCATCTAACGATTTTTTTAAAGGACAGAAAGAAAAATACGACCGGTACGTTTTTTCTGAAATAAATGACTTTTCCGCACCTGTATCCCAGAGCGCTTTTAAAAAAGTATCATTCAACAAAATCGGCACATACGGAAGTTCAACTGGTGATAATCTCAATGAATTAAGTCTAATTCTATTAGGAGGATTTGCCTCATTACGATCTCTTTGAAAGTTTAAATTGGCATTTCTTTGCCTTTCGCTGTTGCAATCAACACGCCTCCAATTCTGTTTTGCTGAATCGTCATTAGGACCCTTCCTAACCACCATCCTACGGTTCTGATACCGGTCTGTTCTCTGATTTGGCTGATTGTATCGATTTCCACCCTCGAATCCTTGATTTTGATAATTACGACGAGGAAAATTATTCGCACCCCTGCCTAGTCCTCTTTGATCATTTTGACTATTTCCGACCCCAGTATCTCTCCAGTTTCTATTATTCCTTCTTTCCTCAGGATTCCTACTCACATCCCAACTTCGTCTAGCAAAATTATTACTCGAACCCTGATTTTCCCTGCAGTTATGACGTTCCTCATACCGGTCTACCAACTCTATCAATTGAGTTTTCGTTGTGGGGTTTCGAACTTCTAAATAATCCATTATTTGGGGTTCTAGTCGCATTACTATGTGATCAATCAACTTTATCTCATCATAATTTAATTCCAAGTTTTTATGTAATTTTAACATTTGAAAAATAAAGTCTGACGGGGCTTGACCTCTCCGTTGTTTTGACGAAAAAAACTGAGCTTCTAGCTCTGATTTATTCCGTATTACCGGAAAACTGTCTGACAATTTCTTTTTAAGTGTTGCAAATGCAGTCGCTTCTTCATTTACACACTCGAACCCAATCACATCAAACCAGTCTAACGCTCTCCCAACTAAATGACCTTTTAAATATGCACACGATAGATTCGCCGGTATTTCATAGTAAGCTATATTATCATCAATATTATTTAAAAACTCAAACACATTTTCTTTACCCGAAAAAAATAACTCCGGCAAAACTCTAAATCCTGCACCTGCTCTTAATTCCGGTATTTCGTTTGGGCGCCAGTGTCGTAGTCTCCCACTACCCCTTTGCATATTATCTATGTTAGGATATGTAGTATTCATCATTAAAGACTACTCAAATAATAAATCACTTATTTATTATTTCTTTAAGACACAATTATACAATTAATAATCAACTTTAAGAACAATAAATTATCATGGAGTATTATCAGCATTCAATTATGGACGACGGAATACTAACTGATATCACGAGGGGAAATAACACGTACAATCAAACTACACATTTAAATTTAAGCCGCAAAAGTTACAGACCTGAAATCTTCTTCAGTAGGAACCTGGAACAAGTAGAATTTTATAAAGTGGCTGTAATATAGGATATCTTTAATAACTTCTGATCCGCCTTAAATAATCTTCAAAATTCACTTCATTCAGCTAGACGTATAAAAACACCCTCTTGGACAACGACGTAGTTTACTTTTTAATCTCAAACACGGAGTTCTACTCTATCAAACCGCTTAGTCATCCTTTTTTCTCTTCATTTCATTTCTCCCTTTTATATCTCTTTCGAACTCGCTAAACACGAAACTATCTTATTTGCATAAGTCACACTTCCAGCTCTCAGTGGGGATTGGTCAAAATAAATACAATTTAAAAGTTTATCAGAGAAGGTTAGTGAAACGCGTAAGCACCCGTCACACAAGTTTTCCTATAATTTCCACCGGAAATGTATAATGCCAGAATGTAATGATGTTTTCAGTCAAAGTTCGTGATGCAACGTATTTTTATGTTTATGTTAAAATATTTTCTCACATGTTCGCATTTGAATCAAAATCTTTGACTAAACAGGTTGCTTATGTGATTGTTGCTATTTCTCTGAAACCATTAATCCTCAAAATGCAAACAATTACAAACACCATGATCACAATGTAATGTGATATTTTAATCTGGGAATAAGTTCTGAAGAGCCTTAACCTTTTCGTGGGTCTTGGGAAGATTACTTCCCTTCCAAGTGTTCTAACAAAATATACCTCTAAGAAGTGCAAAACCCATCATAATATATTGGCCTTATTTTTATGACTTTGGGAAGATTAATTTCTGCTTCAGTTTTGTGCTACTACACGTAAACCAACGAACGAGTATAACATCTGTAAATCGGACAAAAAAGATGGTACTAAAGAAGTATCTTTTCCAAAAAGCTGTCGCTGTATATAACAATGTCATGGGAGGGGTTTTCGCTTCCATCAAAGAAAGGAAATATACTAAATAAGAACATCTGTAAAATGGTGGAATCATATCTTTTATTTATCTTATTGACTATGACAGCAGTAATAGTTTTATACCGTGGAAAGTGAACAAAAGAAACAGAAATTTAGACCTGTTAACATTCCGTATAGCATCAGTTCGTCGGCGAACAGGCGGATATTTCTCAAATAAAAAGAAAGAACATCCTGCTAGCTTCCAAGCAAAAAAGTGCGTTGTTCCAGATGATATGCGCTTAGCTAGTGTTGGAAACCATATACCAAAGGTCATTTCCAAATGTAGATGATATTTGAAATGCACAGAATGGGACAAGAACCGCTATGGGGGCCCAGAATGTGACGTCCCCCTGTGCATTGCAATACGCTCCTCATCTGTTCATTGCAAATAATAACCATTACATTTAATTATCTTTATGACGGTAAATGGTTCCTTGGGGAAGTATCTTACCACCTCAAAAATATGAATGTAAAAATAAAATTGGTGAATATAATATATTTCCTTAAATGCTATTGTTTAATTGTTAATAAAACATAAAAAACTGCTAGAAATTCAAAAGAGATATAAATGGCCACGAAATGGTTATAATTGCCCAATAAATGGTTCATGTAGTATTTTGAGCCATTTATATCATCCATTAATTATGTGATACATCCCAACATCTTTGGCAGCAAATTATGAGGCATTGAAATCTCTTAATTTTAAACAATATTAATTCCGTCTTGAATTCTTCTCCGTAGTATTTCTTGATATAAATCGAGTTGAAACACGTTCCAATTTAGACAGTAATCTTCTTATTGATGAGTATTTTTTTCTTTGTTGAGAAACTAGTATTAAAATACTTTCGTCCTAGAAATAGAACAGTAAATATTTTAAATCATGAAATTACCTTATAAATAGAGCTAGTAAATATTTTGAGCAAAATATGCATTATAAAATTTTGCTAATCGTATGCCTATATTACACTTATCGGATCCAAACTATATGTCGATTTTCCGTGAAGTAAATAATCTGATACTCTGTATAATATACTAAAAGTTGTCTTATAAAACATTAATTGGACATAAATGTCTTTTTCACATTATTCCTATTCCAGAAAGAAATTACGTCAAACCCAAATGAATATAGAGGGATAAATAATAATAAAAAATAAATACAACTGGAATTAAAATGTGTTACAAATATGTGCTCAAATGCTATATAAATGCTTACAATGTTTTAAAAAGAGCCTGTGACGGGAATCTCTTCTTGATTTTACATTATAATTCTCAAAGGGAAAAACCTTTTCAAGAACCTAACTCTGTGAAGAAATCAGGAAATATGGAAATGATTCATACTACTAAAAGGAAACTGAAGCAAATTCGGAGATGATATCTTAGAAGATTGTAGTAGTTATATATAATATATATATATATATATATAAAATTACATTTTTATGGGAAACAGCTACTCTGCAAAATATCTACGTATTTTCGCTTAAGATTTGTAACCTTATTATCATTAATAGGAAGTCTACATACATTCGAATTCATCAGACTTCACGTGGCATAAGATTATATATTTGTGTTCATTAGTCTAGATTAAAAGTTATTCGTTCCCGTTGACTAATTGCAAGCACATTATAGTGATTTGTATATTTATAATAAATCGTTTTTTCTCCGTTACTCCTCTCACTAATGCAAACTCAGGATTTTTACAAACCTCATTTACTGGAATCTAAACCACACAATTTTTCCAGCGTTAATGCTACTGAAAATCGGGTTCGGCCAAAAACCGACGGAAAAAAAATTTATGAGATGAGGGAAATTGAGTTATCAAGCCTTTTGAAAAGAAAAATGCAATCGTCCGTTCTTTGCATTTGCTTATCTCATTCCACATTTTATCTTCATTATTCTGTCTATCCTAAATATCGTTGTTTGCTCATATTTATGATTTTTTTTGTATACGCTTTTTTAAATCATCTGAACATGAAAGATCTCAGTAAGAGTATCAAGATGAGTCCACTATGATGCAAGTGTGAAAAAAGGAGGCAGTTTCATATGCAGAAAATAAACGGGATCAGAAGCAGCGATCACTGAAATTTGACACGAATGAAACAAAAATACGTCGATGGCGTTAGCAAAATGAAAAAAATATTGCTTGCAAATGTTCAACAGTCTTCAATAATTATTTTAGTTTCTTCTATAATACATTCTTTTTTTTAAAAAAATGTTGATAACAAATGCATTGGATGGCATGGAAGACGAAATCTTGTGGGAAAATGGCAATGCTGACACCAATTCTGAAATCAGTTGTGACATTGGGAGTGACGAATCATTTTCGAATCATATTATACTGATGGTTAGAGTAATTATAAATCCGTGTATGTTTTTGAAAGCTTTTAATACAGGTAAAATAAATTAATTATAAACTCAATATTTCTCATTAATTTTTTTTAAAAATTTCTTAAGTATCGTTAATTGCTGAAATTTTTACACATTTTTTTTTTTTATTTTTCCCTCAAAAATATGTGGAGAATTATGAGTGTGGCTTAAAATCGATAACAACATTTTTTCACAAAAATATTTTGAAAACTTGGAGCGCTCCTTAGAATATTTGGCGGCTTAGATTCGAGTAAATACGGTATTGCATTACGTTAGTACTTTTATTTCATATTAATAAAATTAAAAGTACTACTGCAAATACAAATTCCAAAAACAATTCCATATTTTTGCACATTGCTACTAATCCATCAAATGTCCAATTAATTTTTAGATAATTTTTCAGGCTCAAATATTCTCGCAGAAAATACATTCCATATTTGTAACATTTATAATTTCACTAAGTATTTGAAACAACACAATGTATGCCGTATATTTAATGGAATATTTCTATAATGTGATTACAGCGAAGTCCTCATTAATCTCATTTATCTCTCAAAACTTTCCAAACCTAGCACTAATTACTTATCACTTATGTATATTTGTATACTTCGTATCTGAATTCACAACCTGTCATTCATTATTACAGTGCGCATCATTTCCATGGTCCGTGTTTTACAATTAATTTACCGAATTTTAAAGCATTGCTCATAATAAATTTAATGCCACTTGCCTAGCGAGGATGTCGATTATTAATTGTGGATTAGAATATCATTTTAAATATTTTAATACCCATCTTATTTCAGCCCATTTATTTCATCCTATTGTTCATAATCTAAATAAATTACTTGGTTGTTAGAAAGAGATAAGTCTTATAGAATAATATTTTCCTACCCACACACCCAATATTTGAAATACATTTAAAACTTATTGGAAATATTGCAAACCAGGAGCTGTCGCATGCGGCACAGAGTCACCCCAGGCTTACAAAATCTTTAATACTGGGAAAATTGTTTATTTGTTACCAATGACCTTGTCAGTATCCTTCTACATGACAGTCTTCATGGGAACTAAAATGTATCTTGTCACATATATCCCTCCTTTTTGGGAGTGGCAAACGTTTTTTTTTTTTACAGTCTTAAGGTATTTGGGGTGACTGAGTTCACCACGCAACCACTTTTGTTCCAAAATATTTTCTATAAACGGGTTACATTTTCCCTCCAGGAACAACTAATTGGTTTTGGTTGTTGTGTTGTGCGACTCTTTACAGCTTATAAAAGTAAATGAACAGAATTTAAACAAGAAATGGACATACGTGTGGTCTCTATTGGACGAAGTTCACAATAACCAAGTGCAAGGTATTAAATAATGGTTATTAATCATGATAGAGAAAGTAAATTTGGAAAAGTGATGAAATTGAAACCTTCAAATGCTACTTAAAAAATTCCATCGTGAAAGATATGAAGCCGCAAGGGAGCCACAAGACACTCTGCGCCTTGTCAAAAAGACACAATCAAGAAAAAGTTCAGCATGCTATTTGTCGATCATCGATGGGCAATAAAACTACAACAATTTAAATAAAATATGACAGTTTTACTTGCAATATCATTGGACATTGAAAATTCCTTACAAGTAGGTAAGTATGCTTCTCTTCATTAGATCATTCAGTGGATTTACTATTTTTATCGTGTACACTAAAAATAATTATAAAAAAAAACGAATGGGGTGACTCCCCATGTGATCACTAACTTTAGTATGGAGTGTGCTCCTTCTCCCGTGATAAAATAAATTATTTGTTTATGACAGGGGAAGAAAAGAGGGATACACATATAGATAAATTTTCTGATCTTGATTTGTGAGACACTTAATTCTTAAGATAGGATTTCGGGTAGTTGTCGTGGTACAATTGAGGAGGAAATATCTTGTCTGTTAGAAGCCCAAATTTATTTTTTATGTAAAAAACACTCTTAATACAAACATAAAACAAGAAGTAGCATGAAAAACCTAACACACGCTGTTTGCAAGGCGTTCAATAAAGCAATATTTTCACTCCCGAGATCTCAACCCTTTATAGTTTGGGTTAACTGAAAGTTGGTAGAATCATATTCTTTCCGGTAAAGGGTTTTTGATTGATTTGAATACGCAGGTGATACAAGATTGCAACATCCTGTTGTAAAAACTTTAACGTTTCAGTTTTATGGGAGATAAACTCGTTCCATTTTACCCGTCAGGTAGGTGAAACAAAAATTATTCAACACACAAAGTCTTGGTGGACTCAGGATCAGTCAGAATTGAAATTCCTCGAAAGATTAAAGTGAATTATTTCATAAAGAGATAGGGAAAGAGAGTAAGGAGGGAGTTGACATATTTTTAACAATATACGTTATGCTTAAATGCGGGCATATAGATCTGGATGCATTATTACTAAGATGCAAGAAGAAGAAAAAATACTACTATTTTTTGCAATAATTAATAAAATATTTTCTATAATCCTAAATGTTCTAAAAGAAATTGTGTTTAAAACTAATTCAACTTCTTTTAGCAATATATAAATTTTTCCATTTTTTTTTTATCAAGCTAACTTGATAAAACTCTGACACAAATAATCATATACTTGTAAAAATGTGATATATTTAGCCGATCATAGTTCATACATTGAAGGAGACTACAGTTTAATTTGAGGTTACGTATATGTTTATTTTATTAAAAATTAAGGAAGAATCACCAAATTAGATTATAAATTAAGGAGCTCACTTGTAATTCATTAAATACATAAAATTGCTACATTTATTATAATGTATAATTTATTATATTTTTTTCAAAATATATGGATCCTTTTTGTTAAAAATATAATATATGCCTCAGTATTCAAAAATAGTTTCAATCTTTTTCTTATACTCGCCATAAAAGCTTTTCATACAAGATATGATGTATCGTATGGTCATCTATTCAACATCATAAAATATTCACTTTTGATATTATTAAAAGATAAACAATATCTAATTCAACAATTCTTTTTCTTACAATGTTGAGTTACATTTGCTTTTCGGTATTAGTTTTATGTCGTTACAAGTATTTCACTTTTTAACAATAGTTTCGTAAACACTAAGATATAGACAAATTTATCGTAATAGAATAAGAATGAAATATAACTAAAAAACTTTATAAAAATTTACTTTGTAAAAATATATTACATAATGCGCTTTTCAAATATTTCAGATCAAAAATAAATCCCAGCATAAAAAGTAAGTTTCACAATACAATACTTCCCTCATGATTTTTCATAAAAATACAAACTATCATATGCGATTGCAATAATTGTTTTTAATATACTGTTTTACTTTTACATTGTACTCTAAAACCTGACCCTATATAAAGCACTTTCACATTAGGGAAAAAAAGATAGATGAGATCGCATACAGAAGACACAGTAAATGATTAATGATTAATTGTAGAGTTACTCTTCAAAAGAAAGGGTTAATGGCTGGAGAAACATATTGGTTTTTAATGGTGCAAAATCATATCAGTCGAAAAAAGATCATTCTGTCTTTAGCAAAAGTAAATTTTTAAGTAAAAAGTTAAACCATTTTTATGTTGGTCAAAAAATAGGTAGCATTAAATTTCCTTTACTTCCTGTTATATCTTCGAGGCAAGAAAAAATTTGTTACAAATTACAAAAACATTGGCAGACAAAGATACCAATCAGTTTGTGCATGATACACTCATGTACAAATTAAAGTCACAAACCCAAAATCAGTAAAAAATTATGAACTTTTTACTTTGTTGCCACAAAATTTTGCTTATAGACATATTACCATTTAAGAAAGAATATAGCAACATAACAATACGGAAAACATTTTTATGTTTAAGAAAGTTATTAAAAAGTAGGGAATCATAAATCAAAAATATAGCATTTATCTCTGAAAAGTATGTCTAATCAAGGTGTTACCATCAAGGTTTCGTATACAAGTGTCACAATGAGCTGTCATACAGTATATGAGAGTGCCAATGAATGTTTGTGGCAACAAAACCTATTCTTCCCAAAGCGCGAATTTTAACTCCTGGGAAACTCCATACGCTTAAAAATGGCTTTTTCTTGACCATCCCCCCCCCCGAAACACATGCAATAGGATTCAGATCAAGAGACCTCAAAGGCAAATCCGTACATCGAATATCCTCTTCATGAAATTCATGTACAGTATGAGCTCTGTATGGCCTTGCATTATCATTCGTTAAAATGCAATAGGGTTCCATAACACCTAAAACAACCTCGTATAAGCTTCAATGACCTCATCCCTATAGTGCTGTGAAATGAGTCACATCGAAATGGTGTACGACTGCCGAACATTGGGCCTCCCCATTCAAGGATTTCTTTGCTTCCAAATCTGTCGAATTTTGTTACGTAGGAGGTCAACAAGCTCCACTTTCTCTCCAGATGAAGACTCGACGAGAATCACTCTGATGAATCTCAACTTACAACTGAAAGGAACCCGTCCCCGTTCTTGTGCTGTCCAAGACTGATGTTTTTGGCTCCGCAATATTTGGTCTTTCCTGTTGGAGGCAATCAAAATGACATACAAAGGCTAGACTCCGGGTTTAAAGACCAGTCTCTATAAGATGCCTGTAGACCGTTTTACTGGAAATTCTTCTTCCAGACATAGCAACAAGGCCATGAGATATTTGAGGAGCCGCTGTTCTCATATGTCATCGTGCGATCAATGCCAATTAGAAATCCTATGCAGACGCCGTTGTTCTGTGGCCGCTTTGGCCGACCTTCCTGGTGACAGTACCACTTCTTTAAGATTGGATCCACAGCCAAGGCAGCACTTTCAGTGCCCTTTGTAACCACCTACGCTTGAGATTAGCTAACTTCAAGCCTGCCAATGATTGTCCATCTCAGGGAATAATCTAAATGACTATTAGAGCTCTTTCTCCCTACAAACAGGCTAACTTGATTGTTTAAATACAATATTTACAAAACTGTAGGCAAAAATCTCATATGCTTAAATGTTTTCAATCTAGTAGCTCTGCAATAATTAACGCTATACAGCTTCTTTTACTAAACCGAAGGTTTATATTTTACTACACTTTCTTCAAGATGTATAAAATATAAACTCTATCAGTTTTACTGGAGGCAATTTAGAATTATGTCGATAAATATGTTAGTGACCTTAATATTGGACATTATTTTATTTATGTAAGAATAACTATTATATTTGTTTAAATTCAAATATTTATTAAAACCGCATTCATTTTCCTTTAGTAAACTAAAACAAGAGAGAACAGATGCTATATAAAAGGTCAAAATCTGCCGAAATTACCAGAATCCTTTATCGTCTCCAATATTATTGCAATGATTGGGAGGACCACTCCACTTAGCCACTACGAGATCCAAGAAGTTACTTACCTCGATTTAAAATATTAATTCATTTATGACATATTTTCGAAAATCACTGAAGCTATAATTTTTTTAAAGAGCTTTTTGATGAAGAAAAACAAAAGCTTCCACGATTTAATAATTGAAACTTTATATTTCTCTACCCCTTAATATGAAATAAAAGATTTGGGATGCTGTTGCCTTATGCAAATTCAAGCTATTTAAATCTACAGCGATATTCCCTTATCAAAGAAACATAATTTTCTTTTCACGAATATCCAAATACGAAATCAAGTTTAATTTAATAAGCTTTCACATTGCTTCCTCTCGGGAGAGTAAACGGATTCATTTTAATATTGTATTGTATTCTCTAGAATATAATCCCCATATTTGAGTGACTAGGAGTAAGAAATTTTTCCAGTTTCTGCTAATATTGTATGATGAATTACAATATTAAACCCATTTTGATTGTGGGATAGTAATAAGTTGTAATGTAAGCTTAAGTTATTATATTATCTTTGTATGTATGTCTTTATCTTTGCTTGCTGTTATTAAAATAAAATCTTTTTTTACCAATCCGAAACCGAGTTAAATTTTTCTTTCCTTTTATACGTTGATCTTTTGCAGTTATTTTCTTTTGCTCATTTTAACTTGCTTCATTTTAAATGAATTAAAATTTTATATTTCGAGATTTTACACTTAATTACAATTTTATAGTTATTTACAATTTTGTTTTAACTTTTAATGTTCGAACAAAAATATTTTATGCATGTTTATTTATAAAAAATAAAGTAAGGGTACTTAAATTCCTTCTGAAAATGGTAATTAAGCTTTCAAAATAAACGCTTACTAGCTTTTTATCCTAAACTTTGCGAATTTTATTTTTGAGGATCATATATGTCGAAATAAACTTTTAGAATGTCTAAGCTAAATCTTTAATTACCTGATAATTTTTTTTAATATAAACTATTTTATACAGACGCTTAGTACATAAAACAAAATGAACATTGAGTGGGGTGTTAATTTTTAAGAACCACGGTGCACCCTACAAAAAAAATTTAATTTTTGATTCTAAAATTCTAGCAAATATCTTGCAGAAGTAAGAGTAAAGATGTATTTTCTTTATTGAACTAAAATATAAAAGAACATTAATCACACATCTTTTTTTCTTAATCGAAGAGATATTGATTTTGTTTTATTTTGAAGATAAAATAAATTATCAACATTATATTCAAATATATAGTAGTAATTCTTAACATACATTTTTAAATGAATTGAGAACTTCTTATTACTATTGGAAGAAAAGGGCACATTTTAATTGCTTTTCTTTTTGATGTCAAACTATTGTAAAACTGTTTGTTTTTTCTTAGCATTTTCATGAGACAAATCATCAGCCTATTAAAGTATTTGGTAATTTTATCAATAAACTGAAATCGTTAGTGACACCATAAGAAACTCAACAAGGTGTTACTAATTATTTTCGCATGTACCTGTTGAAGATCTTAATGAACTTCTCATAATGATTATATCTTAAAATGTATATTTTTAGTTCAGAAATAAACTGAAGCATAGATTTCATGTTGTTGTTCTTTTAGAGTATCATTTTTTCAGTAAGGGTTGACTGAATTAAAATTTATAAAAAAAAATTTTTTTCAATATTGATAAGTAAAAAGTAAGTTAAAATCTTTCAGGTGAAATAAATATTCAATCGGGTGTATTCAGAAGAAAAACTGTTATAAGTTCCAGCATACTATAGGAATGGCAGAAAGTGTTATTTAGAGAAGACGAGAATACGTTTATATATATATATGTATATATATATGTAGGAACAATATCGAGATATTTTACGTTTAACATAGTCCATTAATACGTATTTTAAAATTTTGAACAGAAATGGACTCATAAACATTTTATTTTTGAATGAAGGCGTGCACAGTGTATCAAAATTTAATTTAACTTTCGAATACGAAGGTTCAAACTTAATTACGGCATTGTTTCACCGTACGCACAGCCTAACAATGATCAGTTTCATCCATGATCATTTGGATGATCGCTCTTCAATTCTAATAGGATAAAATGATCCGCTTTCTTTGCTATATCCGAAACATCTGTGATTTTTCAGTGTTTTTTTTCCATCTTCCAATATTAACATATGATGCGCTATCATTTCCATTATCAATAATTATTTCATCATGAGTTCGCCGGGAACTGATCTTTAATATGAAATCATGAAATCACTCTGCGAACATCTACTATTTTCTCCATTCTTCCATTCTCTCACAGGTTTACTTCAACCTTAAACTCCATGGCACAAAACCAATCAACATTAATAGCTGTAACTTACAGCATTATGTGCTTAAGGATTAGTTAAAGTGTCGAATAAGTTTTGTACGGTTATAATCTTTAAAAAAATTGGCAGTTATAGAGACTGCCGATAGAAGGAAAAACTTTTTTAGTATTAAAATTTGAAATTTCTTAATGTTTGAATTAAAATTATCGACATCAATCTGGTTTTCACATCTATTGACACTCCGGACAACAACTAAATGCATGTTTATATGGTTTTTTATTATTCAAATATATTACGGGCTGTACAAAAGATCATGACAAAATATAAATACAATTCAATTGAAATAATTAATATACAATCGTATTATTTATGGATAGTATTTGTATTTACTTAAATTTCAAAGTACTTGATTTTTAACATTATTTTAATTGTTTGTATCATTGTCATCATTAATTTCAACAATACTTAGACTTTTTGTACTTTCAATTATTTCATTTTGTTCTAAAAAAGATACAATAGGCTTATGGTAACTAAAGTAAGAAAGGAAAATGTTTGATTCAAATTTATCTAAGTATCGCGTAAAAACCGCATCGATCGTCGTTTTATATTTTGTAGTACTGAGTTTTCGATCATTGGACATATTTAAATTAAGTTTTTCATTTAGAAATTCAATTAGTGGTAGATTTTTATCATCTGCAAAGTTTTTATTGAAGTCGTTACATTATCATATTTTTCGCCAAATCTTTTTTCGAGTATTTCAGAACCTTCTTTTGTATAAATCATCAAATTTTCGAATAAATATTGTTGTATCAGTCTCATAGATTTTCCAGGCGAAATATAAACGGCAGCCATTAATAAGTATTGCCCATTCTCTCGGAATCGCAACGAGCAATGCACAGTATATGCACATTGAACTTTTCACTAAATCCATTCAATCTCACTTATAAGATATACACAGAACTATACGTCAGCTGTATAGCTACAGATATACTGCTATAAGCATGTCGGTGACGCGAACGCACGGGATTTCACCCATCCAAAAAGTGTCTAAGGCGAACAGCACACTGCGCGTGTGCCAATCAGAGCATGTCGTGACGCGAACTCATAAGATTTTACCCTACCAAAAAGTGCCCAACGCTGCTAAAGAAGTTTTAACTTCAAAATATAGATAAAAAATAGAGAAAATTTGAAATAAAACTCCATTTATATATTAATATCGTTATCAAAATTAACATCACTAAGAAAAATTCCAGTCTTTCAGATTATATGTTTAGTAAAGTATTTGAATATCTAGAATGCCCATACCTTTCTTGCAAAGTGTAAAAATAAATATTAAAGATAGATTAATAGATGACCTAATTTCTACAGAATACCTTTTGGTAGAAATTAGGTAATAAAAGAAAATCTCATGTTTCTTTTTTTTTTTTAATTTAAAATATGTACTACGTACTTTTCCGATTTTATATGTATGTTCCAATTCTCCAAAAGTCACATTTCTTCAGTTTCAAGCTTTCAGTTCCAAGAGACATTATTTCTTTTTTCAGTTATTTTCAATAAGTTTTGACGAGAAATCCCAATCCAATTTCAATATTAAAATATTGATAATTGAAACAGTTTTTATGTATACATGGACACAAAATTTCAATTTCGAAGTTTCAGAAGCTAAATAAATTCTTAGAGTATTTCACATACCAAACACTTAATGTGACTAATTCCATAATTGCAATAAATATTCTTAGTTAGATATAAACATTCGACATTCCAATTTTTCACCATTCATTTCACAATTTCATTTTAAAGCAGGTTCCTTAAGTTGTCTGGCTCAAACTAATTATCTATGCCAATATTTCGTTGAATGTAGTTTTCTATTCTACTGCTCAAACATCGAGAAACCTTACTAAAAGGAATTCTGCAGAAAGTATCTCATTTATGTCGGTAAATACATATCATATTAAGCTGCAGCTTCTCTGCGAAGAGTAAATTCCAATTTCCATTCGGTTTCACTCTTTCCGGATTGAATGTGCGGATAAACCCTTCCCTTTGATGATTTATTGCAATTCGTGAGAATTCAATTCAGTTCTCTAATTTACGCGGAGTGGGTAAATATTCTCCAAGAATGAGAATTTTCTGGATGGAGAGAGTGAAAGCAATCAAATTGCGGTTTGTGAATACATATGATAGATAGAGCGGCTCATGCTTGAAAAAAGAATTCTTTTTTATTATTAGAAATATTATTACTTTTCTTCGAGAATTTTTAGTTTCCTTTACAGTTACTGACTATTTTATGTACATGGAAAGGGATTTAATTTGAATAACAAGCAATAAAAAATAAATAAGAGAATGCTATCTTTCATTTTTGGGTGTGTCTGCTTCATTTCTTGCAACTGTTCATTTTCACTAAAAGAGTCTTTTAAAAAGCATGTTTGAATCTTTAATTTACTAAAAGTGGCTGTAGTATAGCATTTTAAGGGTCTTAACAAAATCTAAATCTGAAATATAAGAGGATTTTGGTCATATATCTATTTTAAATTTAGTCACTACAAGGAATATGTTTATTTATACTATTCTTCCCATTCCAAATTTATAATAAATGCACAATGTATTTAATTTAAAAATTTTGCTTTAAATTTTGAAAAATAAATTTCTTACTGAGTAATTTTTATTTAACTGCTGAATTATTACGCACCTATGTTTTTTTATTATATAGTCTTTCAAATTTTAACAAGTAAAATGTTAACAATCACAGCCAATAAAGTTTTTTTTTTTTTTAGATATTTTCTCTTTTCAGAACCAAGAAATTTATGCCGTATTTTACAAATAGTAAAAAAGGGGAAATTAGTTAGATTTTGCGAGTAATGTATTTAAGGTATTTGACTACCCTAAAATTGTGCATTTTGCTAAAAATCGACACATTCTTATGACTTTATTTTATAAACCTTATTAGCTTTATAAAAATATCAAGTTTATTATTTCTCGTTAATTAGAACAAAAACTACAAGTGTTTTAGAAAAAGCAGATGCCATTATATTTTAAGCAAGATGTCATACCTTAACCAGTTCAGACCATAATCACATATATGTGATCACGTGTTTCTCCTTCCAGGGTCCACGGTATCATATATGTGATTGCCTCTCCCTTCTCTGATAACCGGTGTGATCAGAGTTTGAAACGTTTCTATATTAATTTTCATAAATCCCTAGCTGGTGGTTAAAGTCCATTTTTTAATAATATTTCACAAAAATTTAAACTTTAATATGTGCTTTCGGCTCAGAGTTTTTTTAAAAATTAGATCGTGAATATTTATGAATGTAAACAACTGTACATGTTCAGAATTTTCGAGAGAATCAGTCATTTAAGGGTTTGAGATTTATTGCGCTCTTAGAAAAAGAAGGAAATCATTGTTGGTTAATTGGGCATCAGATATTTATAACAATAGTTTCAGTATTTATTTCATTTGGGGTTCATATTTACATCAATAACTTTAATACTCAAAAGACATTTAAAATCAAATCTTCATAGAACAAAAGCGATTACTAAAAAAACTGTTTCTTCTTACTGTGAATCATTTTTAATTCAGTAAGAACAAACGATTCTTTAACGTTGCTATCTCATTTAGAATTGCCACAACAATAAGAATAGAAAACATAACACTAAAGAGATACTAAGAAAGCAAAAAGCATTATGAGGATTAATTAAAAATAAAAAACGATACGTTAGCTGTTATTTGAGAGATTTGTATCAGTTAGAACCGCATGAAGTTTATGTGAGAGTAAATTTATCGTTTGATATATGCCAGAAAGTATTTTGTAAGTTTTGCGTCTATTTTATTTTAATCATCATGCCGAAAAGAGTGAAAAAAGTACTTTTTTATTAAAATTTGAAAATTTTCTTTAAAATTCGCATTTTTTTTTAAGTATAGCGAAAATGTTTGTCCTGTATATTAAGATATTATCTATTATAGTAAAATATAAATTTTAGCGTATTTGACTGAATTTAGGATTTTACATGAATTCTTAAATGAAATTAGGCTTAACAGGGAAATTCGCCCGCTCCCGTGCGTGCGTATTCTCGCGGAACGTGTGGGCTTGGGGAAACGCTTCTTTTTCCCTTCGTCGGTCCTGAAGAGGTTAAAAAGCGTTTTACTTGAAATATGGTTTTTTTTATAAATGCACAAATGGCGACAGAGATTTTTAAAAATGTTTTGAAAATAATTAACTGTGACATTTTTGTGTATGTTTTATATAATAGTAGAAGTGCTTTAACCTTCAGATTGATCAATCACTGTTTTATTACAAAATTTGCAGTCCCTTATGTCATTGTAACCACTATTATCTTAAGCAATTTCATATAATAACTCAGATGAAGTGCACTAGTTTTTGTAAAAAGAATTAAAATACTCTTATCCTGAAGTTATTTCAAAATGATTAACATAAGTACACATCAGAATTGAAAAACTGAAAATTTGTTCATAAGCTTTTGTTTAAAAATAAGCCCGTTGATGGTTTTATTTATTTTATTTTTTTGTAAATTTTTACCAATTTTTTTCTTTTTTTAGTAATAATAATTTATTTTTATCTTCTTAATTTTAGCATAATTTTTTTTTAAAATATACTTAATAATCAAAAACCACAAAAAATCCACGTATCTCTATTTTTTTTTTTAAAAGTTGTCGCAAGTAGTCGGATACCTTAAATATTAAAATAACAACGAAAAGGAATTCAACACTCTTATAAATGATTTCAAATTTTTTTTGCTTATACCTTTACTAAAAACAACTTTTGTATATTCCAAGCATTTTGCTCTTTATCAATATACTGAGCTATTTCGAATTGACTTTGTGTTAGAACTTCACAAAAATTACTGCAGATTTCACTATTTCAAGTAATAATCAGATGGAATGGATGATACCTGAATTGCTTTACGCAGTTTCTTAATTTTTAATTTTAATAAAAGCTTTTATTTAATGTCCTTTCACATGTGTCATTTGCGGATTTTGTATAACAAGTGTAGCGAAATAAAAAGAAAAATGTGTAATAAAGTATCAAACCTTGTATAATAGCTTATTATACATTTATAAATTTTATTTCATACATAAAGAAACGTATAATGTCTACGTCGTTAAAGAAAATGAATTAAAACTCCTGGTTAATGTGTATTTCATTCAAATTTTCGTCGCATTCACGTATGAATTAATTTCAGCACACCAGTATAAAGTCCAAGGGTAATCATTAGTATCTGAAGAACTGGCTACATTCGATGTACTTGAGATTGAAAAAAATTGAAGCGTAGAAAATTTCACGTAGAATGATAAGATCCCATTTTGTATAAAAATTCTACTATTCTTAATCTTAGTTTGTAATATACGGAACCTACTCTCGGACCAGGCTAGAGGTGTGAAAGGAAGTGAAGGACGACTCGCCATAAGACTTTTCAACTATTTATTCAGCACACTAATTATCAACAGACACAATTCCAGTACTCAAATAAGATGTGATGTTCCAATGAAGAGCAGAGGGGATTTAACTACGAAAGATCTATTAAATTGATCCTCCTTTTTTGGATCAATCCACTACTCTAATATTTGATTTACAATTAAGCTATGATAACCAATCGTCACTTCAATATCTTCAACTCTTTAACATCCTAAATGTGCTATCAATGTTTACAAATACCTGATCGGTAGATATCTTTCCTTAGCATCAACTTCTCAATATTGCAATCTCCTGACAACTCCGTCTATTCATCTATTCTCCTCTATCTCTCTTACTAGCTAGAAAACCTATACTATATATAACTGATCTAATTTGCATATCACGGTTTCTTCTTTCAAAAGGATTGGTTGCGAATGATAGCCCAAAGATTTCCCAAGAAGATTAGTGGAAGGACGCGTAATATCTGTCACATTGTGACGAATCTATAGGCTGCTCTACTAACCCCTGCGGACCCTTTAAGAAAAATATTTATTAAACCAATTTTACAGAAGGTAAGAAAACGTGATTATGCAAATTAAGATTATTGTATAAATTCTGAATTCGCTTGTTTTAAGAGATAGTGATGTGGATCGCTTCGCACCTTCACGCTCTAAATAGTGATCAAACTATTTTAATTGGATTATTATTGTGCTTGTGTTGATAAGTGTGACAGTAAAATAATTTAGTGAATCATGTCTTCTGACCAATTAGTTGTTTCCACACTTCTAGCCGGGTCCGAGAGTAGACAAGGAGGATTAG
>BMAO01029257.1:0-16729 GCA_019973975.1 Trichonephila clavata
GCACACTTCGTGCTCACATGTTGATGGAGTGGTGTTTTTAGTAAATTATTACAGAATATTCTTTTTTCCGCATGAATCTATTGTGCTTTATGAAAAAGGTTATTTAATAGTTTACGAACCATTTGTTTTTAGCAGGAAGCTTGCATTTTGTTATTTAACTGATCTCTGAAATTTTGCTAAACTTTAATTATTTTCTTGTCAATTTGAATTGATTGAATAAAATATATATAATCGAAAGGGATATCTTTTTTTTTATTTATTTTTTATTTAGAAAAGTATATTTAAGACTTTATTTAAGTTTCGTGCTCTATTTTAATATGAAAACAGTTTATATTAGGATAAAATACTGTAATTTTTTCAAATTTCTATTTTTTCCCCAATATTTTTTTTAAAAAAAAGAATCTTTAGCGGCCTGCTCTTAAAAAATTTTGAAAAGTAAATTTCACTTTTTAAAAAGAAGCTGGAACGATATTAAATATATTGTTGTTTAGTAAAAATACGTATAAAACTACTGAAGCTGTACAGTTTCAACAATTAACTGATAAATGAGACAGTAAACTTGCAATTCAATTTTCTAGTCCTTTTTTCATTTCTTTGAATATGTGCAAATATTTTAAAAGAAATAGTACTATGCTATGAATATTATAAATTATCCTATAAAAAGATAAGAGAGGTATTGTAAAATTATTCAGAAATTCACCTAAAAATGATATTTTACAAAAAATGTTAATACAGATTTTGGCTAAGAAAAGGGGCTTGTTTAGGAAAAAAGCTGCAATAGTTTGTTGACATAACTTGAAAGAGTTTTGGAAATAAAATCATCAATTTCGAAAGAAATAATTAATATTAATATTAAAGAACAATAATTTTCGGCTAACGCAGAAGTTGAAACTGAGTGTTATTGCTGTTGCCTTGAAACCAGTAAAAGTTAGCTAAGAAAAATTATGCAATCTAAATGCGACGCTAATTGCTTCGTTTTCTATTTCGGAATATTTGTTATCATTATTGGAGAGTTAAACGAATAAAATTCAGAATTTGCAAGGAATATGAAGTGTTTTCTGTTTCAAAGAATTTGTGAAAGATGCAATGTATACGTGCAACGGGTCTATTCACGTACTTCTTACTAATCCTCTTGGGGAAACACTTTCTGTAAATATTATTCTATTGAAAACTTTCGACCGAAGAAGAAGATGTGACTTATGCAAATTACAAGTCTTATATTTAAACATTAACTTTCTGCTTCAAGGAGGAGAGAGAGGTTATAAGCTAAATGATAGCAGTGAGGGATTAACTTAAAGTAATAGAAGCTAGGTGAGAGTGTTCCTTAGATTATTTGCTTAATATTTAAGATTGACGATTTGTCAATTAGATATCTAAATTGGATTACGTCGGATTGAAGTAGATCAACTTAGAACTTATCTTAGATTATTTGGAATGTGTTGAGCTAAGACATTCCTAAAGAAAGTGATTAATTCATAATTAAATATTATTTATATTACCTCCCTCTCTTTTGCTCCCATATTATTTTAAGGTGCATTTCCAATCGTGGGTTGTTCAGGTTTGTTAGGTTGTTGAGATTTTTAAATAAATTGTGTTTATTTTGACTTGGCTAATCTTCCTTCTAACTGGCGTACACTGTTGGAAGGACAGCCAATCCATCACATAGATTATTTAAATTTTGGGAGAAAGCCTGATGCTGATTCAGTTAACGCTTACCGTATAAAAGCTTTTTGATTTAACCAGCTAAAATAATAAAAACAAAGCGTTTTCACAAGAAAGAGGAGCCTCTGTCCAACATTTCACACTCAGAAAAGAGCAAGGAAACTTTGAAAGGAAAATCTTGAAAGATGGATGAAAAATCACATAATTCAAAGACGAAGATCCTGCATTGTCCCACTAGCCCGATATCTAACTTGAGCAAAATAGTAAGGCAAGAACTGCAGTTATTCGACCATACAGAAAATAGATCATCAAATATTATAAAACTGGTTGAGGTTTTGAAAACGATTCCTTCAACGTCAGCTTGAAACTGAGAGGCATTTTTTGTTAGGGTTGTTCATAACAAAGCAAAGAACAAAATCATAATTGAAAATGTATTGAATTTATATCATCAAAATAAAAATCTAAGCCTCAAATCACAATTTAAGACTGTATTATTTTTTTTTTTTGTAATTCTGTATAAAGGAGTATAAATTTTGGAATAGCATTATGTTGGATAATTATTATTAATACTAATTAAAATTAGTATTGATATTCTTTGACTAGACAAATTAACTATCTCTTGCATTTTCAGAAATCCCGGAAAGGAAGACAGGTCGGGAACTCAGAAATCCTTTTCCCGGTGTTCTCAAAGATTTCAGTACTTTAAGTTCTCTTGAAAAATTTATGACAGAGGTACTTTAGAAAATAGTCCGCATAAAAAGGTATGGTGGTCTTCTAATCAAGTCAAGAAAGGATACTTAGCATTGGCATTTATTTGACTAATCCGCGCTTTATACGGATAATACGTCTATATTAATCACTATATCTATCACGTGGCGTTTGAATAGCTTTGAAGCGATCAAACTCAAGATTTAAATTCGAGATAAAACTCGGATGTTTGTAACAAATTGTTTTCGCTATCGTCCTCACGGTATCAAGATATCGCTCTATATGGTAACGATTCTATATAGCCTGTTTCTGCATGTATATATGTAACTCACACTAACTTATTCATCGTGACGGTTCCTTAACTATTAGACATACAGCCTTGAAATTTTGCTGGCCTCACGGTATCAAGATATCGCTCTATATGGTAACGATTCTGTATATCCTGTTTCTGCATATATATATGGAAGAAAAAGTAACTCACACACTAACTTATTCATTGCGACAGCTCCTTAACTATTAGACATACAGTCTTGAAATTTTGCTGGCACGTTTCTTTTGTCGAGTAGAACGGGTTTAACGGCAATCGACTTCTAGAAGAGTAGTTTGCCGGAAGGGGAGGATGTTATAGATAAAAAAAAATTCTCGCTTTTGAGCTGTTAGACTTGCATTCTTTAAATTTGGCTGTCAAGTTTCTTTTGATAAACAGATGTCAACTGAGAGCGATGTTTGTGAAAATTGTCTCTCGAGGGAGGAAGCGTAAAAAAAATTTCTTCTTTTTTTTAAAATTCAAGTCCTGTCTTATTTAAATGAAGACTTAAAGGCTGTTTTTGAATATATTTGAAAACTCAATATACTGGGGCATATATTTATAATTTTAAAACAATCTATAGACATACAACATAATGAAATATATTGCTAGCAGTGGCGCACATAGGACTTTTTCAAAGGGGGCAGGGGGTCCAGGGTCAAAAGTCCACCATTCTCGTATCGTGCTTCAATACGCCGCCCAACAAATTATTTTGATTTTATCGATTTTGGGGAACAAAGAACAGTAAAAAATTAATTATTGAATAAACAATTAGCATTAATTAATAAAATTAATTATTATTAAGAAATACTTAATAAAATTTTACGTTCTGTATACATAGAATTATAATAGATCAAATAAAAAATCAAGGGCTATGGGGGGGGATCTGGACCCTTGTGTGTGCCACTGATTGCTATTGTAAATATACAGCAATGGAGTGAATTAAGAGAAAAGGTATTCTCTCTCTCTCTCTATATATATATATAACTAAAAAGCTCATAAATTACACTGATGAGTACTTTAGTAATTATTGTTTGGTATAGCTTTAGTGTAGTACTGTATTAGATTATGAAGTGTAGAAATATGAATTATGGAAATGGAATTTAAATTAATTCGAATAATCTCGAGTTATCAGTGCTTTCATCTCTTCTTCCTATTAAAATAACAATCGAAACAAAAATAATCATTTGATAAAGGATAGTTATCTTGTACAGTAGTTTTTTTTATTTATTTATTTTCAAAGCTTACATCTAAAACAAACGGAAAAGAATTTGATTGTAGTGACGATGCATTTCACAAAATATGGATTTGTAAATAAACAATCAAAGTATGTCATTTTCCAGAGATAGGATTACAGACCTTTAAGTCTTTTATAAGAATTATTATAGATTACGAGATCTTGTACAAGGCAAGTTCTCAATTTACGTGCAACAAGTACATAATGTGATATAGTGAATCAAAAACCATAAATCTGGTGTTCTTCTATGTTTACTCGTTATCTTTTAATGAATATGATAGTGATTCTATCTTCTACTTAATACTGCGTGAAAAACCGTAATCGAAACTTGATGCCAAGTTTTTATGCGTGTGCAGTCTTAAGAATCTATCTGCAGTCTGACTTACAATATTAGAACATGTTTAAAAATCCATCTAAGGGGATGGCTGAGTTCTTAGAGGAAAAAACAGTCCAGTACTGCCTACCCAAAAAATTCCACGTCAAAGTACTAAAGTGGGCATTTACAATCAATCAGTGTCCGAACTTCGAGATAATGGTACACTGGATTGGTGGAATCTAGATACATGCAAGGCTTTCGTCCAGTTTCATCCATCATTTTTAATCCAGGAGTTATTCAAACTTTGCATTCATACTCTGTTTAACATAATCCAGTGGAAAGATTCCATTAGTAGAATGTTAAATCTTGGTATCTCGGACGCGGTTGATTTCAAAAATACAGGTGGTACTTAAAAGGGAGTTTAGAGTTATTCACCAGAGACTTCTAATAGAGTGTAGCATATTTTGCAGTCATTTTGGCCTCTTTTTGAGTTCTCAGTTCGTGAGTTTCCAAGACATCCTAGCTCGTTCATTTAGAATAATTTTGATTTATGTGGTAAGAAAGGTTCAAAATTATATACATGCTTTTATCTCATAGATACAGTAGCGCACACAAAATCTTTCAAGGGGGGAGTCCACGGTCTCCCAACTCGTATCATACCTGAAGACAACACCAATTGATTCTTCTCAATTTGTCGATTTGTTAACAAAAAACAGTAAAAAATAAATTATTGAATTAATAATTAGCATTAATTCAATAAAATAAACTGTTAATTACAAGTACTTAATTAAATTTTATGTTATAATATATATATAATATGGTATTATCATCGATCGAAAGAAACTCAAGGGCTTTGGGGGGGTGTCCGGACCCCCCTTTATGTGCGTCACTGCATAGATATGTGTATTATACCCAATCAGTGGCGCCCACAAGGGGGTCCTCAGGTCCAAACCCCCCTTCCCTAGTGCTTGATTTTTTTCCCGATTGATTATAATCCTATGTATATAGTACGAAAAATTTAATTAAGTAGTTAATTAAGTTAGTTTAAGTTAATTAATTAAGTTAACAAAGTAAGCTAAGTCAATTAATTGAGTTAATTAATTAATAAAGTTGAGTTAATTAATTAATTAAGTTAAGTTGTTAAGTTAATAATTAAGTTAATTTTATTAACCAATGCTAATTATTATTCAATAATTAATATTAATCATTAATTAATTTTTTATAGTTTTTGTTCCCGAAAATCGACAAAATCAAAAGAATATGTTGGGCGACGTTTGGAGAATGGTGGACTTTCAACCTTGGACTCTTCCCAACCCCTTAAAAATTCCTCTTGCGCTACTGTAACCAAATCATGTTTTTACCCAAACTTCTTTTACACAATTTTCATTTAACAAGAATTTTTTTAAAAATTTAATTCTTTTTATACACGACTTTTTTTTATTTAAAACGATCGACCTCAATTCTAAAGAAAATAATTTTGCTTTACTTTATTTTTATAACTGGAACATTGAAGACGGGGAATATGTAATGTGATTTCTTTTGTGAGAATTCCCCGAATTTTTAAACTCAAAATCGGATTTTGTCTGCTTTGCAGTATCAAATTATCGAACATGACGATTACGATTTCATGGAAAAATAAAACTGATAACAATACACGAGGAAGACATATTAAATTGGGCAAAGGACACATTGAAGACAAAATTTCACTAATGCTTTCTTATCATATATGCACAATCTAACATAACATTATTTTCTCACCGTCGTCATAAATCTCGAATATAAATCTGCTAATCTAATCAAATAAAATTTGAATGTTTCATTTCTTGCCTAAAGATTTCCTTTCAGTTTATGTATAATAAGTACCTCCTTAGACAGACTGTGTTTAATTTTAACATCTGACAAAGTTCTCAAAGCCTTACATGCCATTTTTAAAGTTGCTGAAATTGATCGGACGGGAACAAAAGCTATCAAGTACTAGTATTCGAGTCATGCGGTTGCGAAAAATTACATTTTTTAGTAAATATGTAATGAAAACGCTTATTGATTTATTCTTATGTTTTCTTAATAACAAGAAGGTTCTACGATTTTGAATTAAATATTGTTTAAAATAATAATGGGAAGTAACTTCAAGTGGATGAACAAATTAAACAGCTTGTTCTTATAGTTTATTACTTCTGTTTATTATAAGAAAAAGGTTTAAAATAATTTGCTTTTAAACAAGGAAAAGATATTCTAGTGATACTTAATACAACTTGTCCTGAAAATTTACATAAGTATCTTTTAGATATGTCATGTGCATCATTCATAAAAAAAAAATTAAAAATGTCCGATTTACTTAATTTTTAAGCATTGGGCTTATTTTTCATTTTTTGTTCCTTCATATAAAACTTAATATCTATATATAGATATAAATGGATGTTTGTATATATGGCCTCGCTTCACTCCAACACCGTTCCACCGATCACCATGAACATTGGCACGTATATGTATTTTTTGTGCTATCCTCTTTGTTGCAGCTACCCACCAGGTGGCGCTACAGCATATCAAATTCTGCACCGTTCAATCAATCGCCAAGTTGCCAACATGATCGCCAAAAATGATGCCAACTTGGCTCTATCGCCATTTCGTAATGTTTCTATTGAATCGACATTATAATGTAAGGAACAGCGTTGTGCTTTCGAATCTTATGACTTTAACATAAAATAAATACAACAGAAAGTAATATTAACATATTACACATCCAGATATAAATTATTTATACTATTTTAAGCGTTCATTACATAAAATTTGTAACAATGTGCTACTTTTGATGAACATAGATCAGCTTAGGAAGGTCGACCGACACGAGAGTTACGCGGGGTTATAAAAATTCCTTTTAATCAGCTATTAGATCTACCGACTTAAAATTTGATAAATATGTTTTTTTTTGTTCACCTGAGATATGCAAAAAGCCTTCTTTCTGTCCGCTTAACTTGCAATTCACGTAAAATTAAATTGTTAAAAACTTCTTTATCCTCTAATCTGTATAGTTTAATTTTTCAATTCACCCGTACGAAGAACGGACATACCTGCTAGTTATTTAATAAACAAGACTTTTGGTTGGATTAAATTAGTGTGAAGAGATGTAAGTTTGATTCCAAAATTTAAAAAAAAACATTTATTAAGAAAGATAAATGATTATTATGTGCAAGTTCTGTCACACAACACAATTGTACACTTCTATATACGGTACGCTCAAAACTGTACATTTCAAAGAAGCGTACGTTTCAAAAATATACGCTTCTGGATTCTGACTTAAAACTTTAATAAATTCAACAATTTATTTTTAATATTATCATATACAAATATATTTGTTATTTAAAATATAAAAGGAATATTGTTTTTATTTTAATATAGCTAAAAAGAGAAGGAAGAAATCACAAAAAGATGCTATTTTTCCTTACCTTTATTCAAAATAATTATATAAATAAGAGTATAAACAATTTACACTCTTTTGATATAGCAATCATACAAGTATCCGTAAAATCACATCTTAGCATAATCTTGCCTTCCTATCTTAAAACCATATCTTGCGCTGTTTTTTTAATCTTAAACGTAAAAATTCCTGACATTCATACGGCACAGTACAAATTTACCTATATTTTCAAATAATAGTTTTAATAAATGAATGAATATATTTAAAAAATCTGCAAATGATTCTTAGATATCTTTTATAGGATTCTAAGATCTAGTTAAATAAGTGGAAGGTTATTTAGATGGGACATTGTTAACTGTTTTAAGGTATCCGACTACCCTAAAACTGTGAATTTTGCCAAAAATTGACAAATTTTTTTTATGATTTTATTTTATGGGCCATCTTATTAGCTTTGAAAAAATATCAAGTTTATCATTTTCCGTTTACTAGAACAAAAACTACAAGTGTTTTAGTAATTGCAGATGCCATTACACTTCACGCAAGATGCCATTACACTTAAGCAAGATACTTTAAAACGCGTTTTACTCCAAATGTGATTTTTTGAAAATAATCAAACGGGGTCGGCGATTGCTAAAAAGGGTTTGAACATAATTAACTGAATTTTTTTGTGTATGTTTTTTATAATAGGAGAATTGTTTTAACCTTCAGTTTATCAATCACTGTATTAATACAAAATGTACAGTCCCTTATGTGAATATAATCACTGACTTTTTATGCATTTTCATATAGTAACCGTGATAAAGAGCTCTAGTTTTTGTAAAAAAGAAAATATCTCTTTTCCTGAAGGTCATTTCAAAATTGAATAATATAGCAACACATCAGAATGAAAAAATTGAAAATTTGTTCATAAACCTTTGGTGCAGAATGGGCCGCGTTTATGCTATTTTTTTGTCAATTTTTACCTATTTTTACCCATTTTAATAATAATAATTTTTTTTCCTCTTCTTAATTTTAGCACATTTTTCTTAAAATGCACTAAACAAATCTAAAAATAACAAAAAAATTCCCATATCTCCTTTTTTTTAAAAAAAAAAAGTTGCCGCAACCATTTGGATACCTTAAAAGTATTAATTAATCCTTGATATATTTTCACTTATTTAAAAAATTATTTCGAAAGGTTTTGAAAAAACTACTGTAAAAGAGAAAAAATAGGTACGACACTCACATTTTGTGCATTGATTCACTAAAAAATACGATACAGTTCGTATTCGTTTAGTAAACAACTAAAACTGATCTACAGAAAAATAATTAATTCTTAATTTCTAAAAAATCAGGGAACATTTTTCTAAAATTAAGAATAATACTAAAAGAATCATAATCAGTTATTATCAAATTTAAATTATTACTTTTTAATACCTATTGAATAAATGAATTTTTTTTTGACATAAAGGGAAGACTGTTGTGTTGTCATTCAGGTAAATATTTTTAAAAATAAATCTCCTACGCAGGAATTAAATAAAAAATCCTAAGCCATATGAATCTGGAATTTACGAATTATGTCACATTTTTTAATAAATCAAACAAACAGAAAGCAAAAAAATATCAATTTCTTTTTCTCTTATGTTAATTTTTTTTAAAAAATTTGAAATGGCCAGAATAATATCCTTCCCAATTAGTGTTCAATATAATTTTTTAGCCTATATTAGTAAAATGATACAATTGTTTTGATATTTCTAGGATTATGCGAACTTTAATTTGAAAGCTATTTTCAAGAATCTATGAAATAGAAGCTCTCATACAACCTCATAATTAGTGCAATTATATCAATCTGAATAATGAGACTTAGTCTGTACTCATATGTGTTTCGTACAGGAAGAGTTTTTCAGTAAGTAAATTAGGGGAACACAGTACGATTCAATTGTAAATAATAAGTCAAAAATCCAAAGCCTAAATTGCTTTATTTTTTATATAATTTTCTAAGTTTGAAAGTTCTAAGTTAAAAGAATACAGAGTTATGACAACTTTTCCATTCATTTTCATTGACATTCCAATGAAAAATAAAAATTTTAAACTGATTTATCACAAAAAGAAAAATAACTAGTTAATCTTCATTTAAAATGCTAAAGTTTGGTTTTATTTTTCTATTCGGCCAAATGCTTTGAAATTTTTTCTCGTTATTGCTATTAGTACATGTAACAAAGGTTGGTATGCATTTTTTTTTATCAAAGCGATACTTGTTTTTTTTTTTTTTTAAATAAATAGTTAACGTATCCGACTGGTTACAACTTTTTTTTTTTTTTAAAAAAAACTAGATGTGGGGATTTTTAGATTTGTTTAGTGCATTTTAAGTAAAATGTGCTAAAATTAAGAAGAGAAAAAGAAGTTATTACTACTAAAATAGGAAAAAATAGGTAAAAAATGACAAAAAATAGCATAAACGCGGTCCCTTCTGCACCAAAGGTTTATGAACAAATTTTCAATTTTTTCAATCTAATGTGTTGCTATATTATTCAATTTTGAAATGACCTTCAGGATAAGAGATATTTTCTTTTTACAAGAACTAGAGTACTTTATCGCGGTTACCGTATGAAAATCCTTAAAAAGACAGCGATTATATTCACATAAGGGACTGTACATTTTGTAATAAAACAGTGATTGATAAATCTGAAGGTTAAAACACTTCTACTATTATACAGAACTTACAGAAAAAATTTCAGTTAATTATGTTCAAAACATTTTTATGAATCGCTGACCACTTTTGATTATTTTCAAAAAATCACATTTCGAGTAAAACGCGTTTTAAAGTATGACATGTTGCTTAAAGTAATGGCATCTGCTTTTACTAAAACACTTGTAGTTTTTGTTCCAGAAAACGGAAAATGATAAACTTGGTATTTTTATAAAGCTAATAGATGGACCATAAAATGAAATCATGAAAAAAATTTGTAAATTTTTGGCAAAATTCACAGTTTTAGGGTAGTCGGATACCTTAAGTTTAGAATTTTTACATTTTTAAGAAATTTTCAGTAAACATTTATAAAAAAATGGGTTTTATGAACATCAATCATTTTAGCATGAAACCCATACCAATTTTTGCTGTTCACTTAGTTTGATGTACTTATAAATTAAGATTCATGTGTGTGTGCATCGATTATTGTAGGAGTAACATTTTAAAATCCGTTTATAAATTTTTTAATTTTTCCTTAAAAAATTGAATGGTTAGATTTTTTGTAGTATATACTTTGAGCCCTAAAACTGTTTTAAATAATGGACATACATATGGGGCTACCAATAAAATTTTGAAAACCATTCAATCAAAGTTTTTTTCTTGTATAAATCGTACCATGTCTCCTTAAACAGGTAATTCTCAAATGTGGGGTGCACTCCACATTGGGTCGCAATACTGAAAGTTTGAGAAGTAACTTAACTGTTAACCTTAAACTGTTTTGCTACTTGATTCCTGAGTTGGGTGAAGGGGCAAGGAAGAAATATTTCACTTTGAAGTACCTCAAATTGTGGTTCCCACACTACAAAATGCTTTGAAAATGTCTTACACTAATTGAGGAAGGTTTTGGAATGGCCCACCAACGGATTTACATACCTGTAAGCCCGCCCAGTGTGTCTCTGAAGTGGTCAACGCCGAAAACGTCATTTGGTCAAGACGGAATATTTGTACTCTAGGATTACCTGTTGACGGACGGTCATCAATCTTTCTACCCCGCAAGGGTTTGTAAAAAGACCTGTTTTGAAAAAGCGGCGTCACAGTTTATGTGACGCCGATGATCCTTAAAGGACACTTGAAGAATACTCTATTTTGTGATAAAAAAAGACTTGGAAGAATCAGTTAGGGTTTTACTACTTTTGACGCGAAAATATAATGAGGGGATATCTTTCCACTGAGGTTCATTTCATTGTTGTATTACCTGAAGGGCATCACAAGGTAGGGGGTTGTTTTACATGAGGATGACTTTATTTTGAAGGTCACGTTAGATTGCTTAAGGCTACTAAAGAAATAATTAGCTTTAGAATCTACCGTTCAAGCTGAATAACTTAATTGGTGCTTTTCTTCAAATTTTTTTAATTATCTGTGTTAAAATACCCCACCGCCATTTTTATCAAAGTATCTCTAATTTATTCAAAATTTTCACTTAAGTTTTTATAAAAAAAGAACATTTCTTTGCATGAGATTTTTTTCCACTAACATTTTTAAAAATGGGGTTTCATTTCCGCTCTGGCATATTGAGTGTTTGATTCTATGTCAAAGACGCTAAGTTAGGATTTCGAAATCGTGGCCGGAGTGTTGTGGGTTTAATTCTGATGCCACTAAAGACCCGCCATGTAGAGGTTGCTGATCTACAGTTAATCTCAGTTGAAGCTCAATGCCTTCCCATTTGTCTGGTGTGATCATTAGGAAGGGGGAGATGCCAGCTCAGGTGTCGTCCTCATTTCTTCACCATGGTTCACATAGGTACCAGGTTCCTAGCGAATAGCCTTCGTGTTGCTCTATAGCGGGAGTAAGTGAGTGAATATTAACGTCCCACTGTTAAGCTACTCGAGGGCTTTTGGTGACGGACCTCGAAATTTTGAACCATGGGCAAGTGACGTGGACGTCGGCACTCCCTCTCCTAACTACCACACCATACCAACGGGAGGACGTTTGAGCTCTCGACAGCTTTAACATGCAAACTTCCTTGCACAGCAAGTCTTCAGTGGTACTAGGCTCGAACTTATGACACGCCGGCCATGAGTCCGTTAGCTTGACCACTAGGCTACCGCAGCCCCGTTGCTCTATAACGTGACGCACATAAATACTTACTCACTCGATGTAAAAGACAGAAATCTTTCTCATTGAAGTTCAATTTTAATGTAAGAAGAAAATTTATAAATAATTGTATTTTTTGCATAATTTGGTTTTACATATTTAATTTTTAACTTCGTAACTTTTTTGCATTCATTTACACAATTTAATTAAATATATTTCTCAGTTTCTCAAATTTTAATCGATTAAATTAATTTTGTTTCATTACATTTAGAATGGCCTCGAATAGTATATAATTGTGTGTTATATTTTTAGCTAGAAATTTAAAAGGAAAAAAAAATGATTATGAAGGGAAAATTTTTTTTTCAAGTAAAATGAAGAAGAGAAGAATGATTATGAATTCCCTTTCAATGATTATCATGTCCGCATTTACCGTGGCGAACACAGTCCACTCTTTTTTTTTGAAGGGGTTATAGTCCAAAAAACACGTAGATGAAAGCGCCGAAGAATAATTTCGAAAGAAAAAATTTAAAATAAGTTAATTCTAGGGGGCTTTAATCTCTTAGTCCAACTCTTGTGTGACCACTGCCCGTTTATCCGAATCCATATGTCCTTAGCGATTTTTTGCAGGATCAATACAATTATTTCCATACTTAATTGTTGCATATATCCTTCGAGATCAATCTCAATTTCTATCAACGATTTTTATTCGGTTTTTCATGTTTTTCAATCGTTAATCTCCTACGAGGTATTTTAACTACTGTTTTTAATACTCTATAAACTTCTTTGTAAATAACAGTAGATAAATCGATGTTATCCAACACATCCTTTATTAAACAAGCACTGCTGTGACAAAATGTAGATCAGACAATATTAGACATAAATTTCAAGAAAGAACTCGAACTCCTCAATTATTATTTTTCTCAAATACTATTTTATATAAAATCAGTTATGGTAACAGTTATTAATTAGACTATAATAGAAAACGAATTATTTAAACGAACTTATCATAATTTTATAATTATACCTACCAAACGATTTTTAAAAAATATATGATTAATCCATTAAAAGATATTTTAACAACTATTTTAATCTGAAAAGTGATTCGGTGAGGAATTCATATACTACGAAAAATCTCTTAACAGTCTAGTAAAAATTTGAGAGTTTATTCCATTCATTATCTGTGAGTTTATTTCATTTGAAAACTGTTTCAAACGAAATTAATTTTTTCTTCAATAATATTCGCATCGTAAGATCCAACACATACACAAAAGAATTTGTTTTGGTATGCTTAGTTACAGCAATAAGTGAACATAAAGAATATTTAAAAAATTTTTTTTATCAAAATAACATTTTTAATATTTAAAATAAATTATTTTAATTTCGGACTCGCAATTTCGTAAAAATGTATAAATGAATAATTTTTTTGATATTTAGTGTCAATTAAATTAGAATATGCATATAAAACTATTTTAAGAATATTATCACGATAAAAGTTATTTACATGTAATTTTTTGGCAAAAAATGAAGAAAGAATGACATGTTTTTGAAACATTTTACTTTTATGAAAAATGCTTCTAAGATAATAATATTTTGTATATAGCTATAGGACTCCTATATAAAGGCTAAACTAGGATTTTTGAAAAATTCACATTACATTTTCAGAGTACGATTAATTGAAATAATAACCGGTATTTTTTGTTAAAATTTATCTACACTCATATAAAAAATATGAATGTATCCACTTATAAATTCTGGATTTCTAAAAATTTGGATCAACCCCAATATTGAAGTCCGTGCCATGTATGGGCAAAATGTTATTTTTTATAGAAAACTTGTGACGGATTTATCCGCGACTATATTAACACCTTCAGGCTCTTCTGGGGAAGAATTATTTCAATTCAACCAACTTTCACCGACCAAGAAAGCGTGATTATGCAAATGAAGTATATTATATAAATTCTGTTTTCGCGAGTTTGAGGGTTGACAAGTTGGCACATTGGAGTTGGCAAGTGGGAGTTAGCAAAGAGTTCGCGAGTTAATTGTTAGTTGAAGATTGAAAGAGAGTGGAATTATTAAGAGGTTCTTGGAGTTGTCTAGGAAAACGGATTACACTAGTGGATCCAACGACATTGTTCAATCCCGATAAAGATCAGCTTTAAGATTCAAGTGTAGGATCCGCTGCATAAAAAGTACAGGTATCGTGAGCTTGATTAATTAGAAGTTAGCTTATTATGTGCGACGTAGTTATATTTGAGCGTATTTAGCTATCTTAGATTCAGTGAGGGTCCGTAGTAGTATCCCGTGTTATAGAATCTCACCTCACGCTCTACTATTTAATCGCCTACCTTAATTAGATTGTTATTGTGTCTGATTGATATTTTGGTAACAATAAAATAATTAGAGTGAATCATATCTAATGTTTATTCAGTTTCTCCCACACACCTAGCCGGGTCTGAGGGTAGACAAGGGGTTCAGAGGGAAGCAGGAACCGACCGGGATTACAAACTTTTCATAAAGGGGAGAATGTTTTGATAGTATGTCATTCTTTTTCATTTTTTGCCAAAAAATAGCATCTGAATAATTATTTTCTTGTAATAATATTCTCACAACAATGACATACTATATTCTAATTTAAATACTAAGTATCAACAAGTTGTCAATTTATGTGCTTTTTCAAATCGTGGCTCCGTTTAACCATCCTCCAATAAGATATTCGTAAGTTACAAAACGTTAATTTAAAACAATAAATAATTTAAATTCTTTTTAGTAGATTCCCAACAACTGCTAACAAAACAAAGACTGTCGCATTTTTGCACAATCACGTACTGCATTACCGAACCTACATATAAAAAACATTTATGCTCCACGGCAAATCCTGATTCAATTATTCTCGAATGAAAAGCATAAAAAAATGAAAGTCGAGGTTGGAGCTTTCTTTTATTGTCTAAATCTTGTTTATGGATTCTTCTTTCCGAATAATCGTTGAGAAAAATGACACATTCTCTGTTTCGCTTCGATTCGCATGGCCACTTTCTTCTTGAATAGTTGAACCGTCCGTTCCTGTTCCCAATCAAAATGCGAGAAATAAAAAATTCGACTTGGTGTGTTTGACGCTTGGTTGTCACAACACTCAGGTAACGGAGCGCTGATTAGCCACAGGCAAAACTTTTTTAGTCCAAACTTGACCGTGGCCGGAATTTTCACTGCTGGAGCTTCTTCGTTCTTGGATTACTGCTGTTATTACTATCCCTTTCTAGGGTTCTTCTTGTCTGGCTTTTATGTTAATGCGTCTTGAAGGTATCGTTGATTGTAATGGTGATTTATGCCTTCTAGGGGTGATTTTTGGATCGTTTGCGAAGATGTGCAGCAGTGAATACGAAATCTTTTTGTTCAAATTATTGGTGGGAAATATGCAAAAAAAGAGGATTTAGATTTATTTTTATCTGTTGCTTCTGTAAAAAAATGTAAATTGTGGATGTGACTTTGTGTTTTTCTTGTTCTTACATTGTTTAGTATGTTCATGCGGATGTTTGAATGTTAAGAGAATAATGTAAATAAAATAAAATATTGCGCAAAAAACCAGAGGTGAAAACTGTCGGATTATATTTAGTTTAAAGTTTAAGAAGCTATTTTTATAAATTTAGTTGATTTTTTTCCCTTAAAATTCATTTAATATTTCATGTCTCTTTTTGGGAAATTTGCTTAGTAATGAGTAATCAACAAATAGGTATTTATTTTGCTTAAAATCTTGAAATGTCAATTTAAATTTAATTTATTCCTTAGATTTGAGCAAATATTCAGAGGTATAAATAAAACACTCAATTCTCCACATAAAAGTCTTAATCCAAAGATTAAATTCTTTTTTATATATCTGAAAAAGATAAATTATTTCTCAAATTACTGATATTTAATTTTTACAAAGGAATTTTCAGTTAATTCGAATATGAATTTAAATTTAATTTTTTTTCTCATTTAAAGTTTAGTATTCTAAAAGTTAACATTTTTTTTTTAAAAAAAAAGGCTAAATTTAATTAATAATCAAAGTTTCTTTTTCCCATCGGTTTTTTTTTTAAATTTCAACTATTTTAAAATTTTTCAATAGAATTTTTTATGGTTCTTTTTTCCACATGGAAATATATATAAAACTTCGTATCTGATAATATTTTCGAACTTTAACTCGTAATATTTTTTTTTTAAATCTTATAACTTCTAACAGGATTCTATAGAGCAAAAGTTGTCTTTTTTCAGTAGCAAATAATATAACTTTATTTTTTAGAAATTTAAAAGAAATTAATGCAAACTCTCTCTCTCTCTCTCTCTCT
>BMAO01029258.1:0-38942 GCA_019973975.1 Trichonephila clavata
ATATATATATAGGGTATCCAAGGATTATTGGAACAAACTTTATAGGTAGATGGGGACATCACAAGGTTTTAGAATTGCATAGCAACACATTATTGTAAACGTCTTTGTTCAGTGCTTGGTGGCGTTGTTCGCCAGAGCATTGGAGAACACAGGCTACCTTACCGCATTTATTTGAACTGCCATCTACAGCAAAGAGTATGGAACGTTTTACGAATATCAAGATCGCAGATGTGCACCGTGTTTATGGATTGGGGAAGGAAATGCACGAGCAGCAGAAAAAATGTATCGCGAAATTTACCTACAGAGACATGCACCACCGCATCGGGTGCTTACTAATATGCATCACTATTTGTGGGAATACGGATCGTTACTAGTAACTATGCATAGTGAAGCCCACTAGGGACTTTATTTCCCAGCATGGAGCAAAGTGTGTTTAATGTCGTTAGATGGAATAGAAGTATCATAGTACGGTCTATTTTCACAGCACATGTAATATATTTGATCAATAAATATTTCAGATGATCTCAATCGTATGTCTCTTGTTTCTTCAACCTCTTATATTACTTTCCTATGACGTTTCTATCCTGGGTTCCTATAGAAATCTGAATTCTTGTGATGCGCCCTACCTTCCGTTTATGTTTGTTCCAATTATTCTTGATCACACTGTATATATGATAAAAAATAAAGTATATCAATATTTTTGTATTTATGACGAAACAAGCCATTGGATAATTTCTAAAACAGGCCATTTTATGCTGCATTAATAAAATAGATTATTTAAAACATTAGAAATTGAAAAGACGTAGGTTTAATAATAAAGGGTTACTTATTTTAAAATAAAGAAACTTTCTTAGGACTTTTCTATTACATTTTTTGTGCTCAGTTTTCTTCAAAAAACGAACTACTTTACTATTAAACATTTATTACAACGTTATCTATTGTTTAGAAATTTCCAATAAGTTTCTTAAAATACACTATATTAAAGAAATATATTTAACGTATTAGGACATGAAATGCTTAAATAGAGAAATATTTAAGAAATATCATAAATGATTAGATTATAAACTTTTTTTACCTAAGAAGTGGAAATTTTATCAAAATTATTGAAATTGTGCTGTATGAGTGCATAAGATGTAAAAAGACTACAAAATGCAAGCCTTTCATTTGCTCTATAGGCTTCTTAAAATATGTAAAAGAAAGAAAAAAAAGTAGAAAGAAAATAAAAAGTTTACACCTTTGTCGTTACGAAGAAAACTTCAATAGAGTGACTGCATATACTATAAAGTAAGTCTGCCGCGACTTTATGCATAATCGTACAAATCACCCTACCCGTCCTAAATCTCCTTATTTATTCCTTTTGAACTTCTTTGAAGTTCTCATTTTGTGCAGGAATAAAGTTCTGACAAAGATATAGAATGTATTTAATTTAACTGTGATATTTCGGATAAAACCGCTTCTTAGACAAGGTATCGCACAAAAGTACTTTTACTATATGTAGATTTATGTGTGGATAATGCTTTGAATACTGAAAGGATTCAAATGTTGGTAATTTAGAAGTTAATGTTGCTATTTTCTAAATTGGTCCTTTTAGTGTTTTTATATTTTTTTCGGAAGAATCAGTATTAATACTATGCACATGTGCTGCAAAGTATCTATACCGAATTGTAAAGTAAATTGAAACTCTTTGTAAAGTAAAATGCATTCAAAAGGTTTAAAATATTAAAATATGTGTACTTTAAATCGTGAAAGAAATATATTTATAGATGCCGTAATAGTTTAAATATTTAAATTGAGTTTGATAATTTACATAAGTAAATTTAAGAAAAATTTATTTTTAAATTAAAAATTTTAAATTTTGTGTATTATTTTTTTTTCTTCTTCTGATTATAACGGCATTTTATTTTTATTTTTTCTCTCTATAACCTTAGAAACGAGTTTAGCATTGCGCTCCTTTCAACTTGCAAATATTACTTTCTTAAAATTGCATTTTTTTAAGCTATTGTAATGCACGGGAAAAACCAGACAGTAAAATAAAATTAAAGTATCAATAGAAAACAATAAAGTTTTTCTCATAGAGAAGAATATTAAGAAATAAAATTGTATAAGAAAAACTAGGATAAAATCATACATGAAAAAAATACTAAACATAAGGACAAAATGAAAACAAAGCAACTAACTCAGAACATACGCACTAAATGACGAGTTAAACACAAAGAAGTAAAAATTAGTGGCGCCACCTAGATAGTTTTTTTTTTGTAAATAAACTAAGCTTATTGTAACTTAATAAAATTAATAATAATAATAATCTGAATTAAAAATTTAAAAAATTAATGTAATATAGGAATATATTTAAAAGATGAATTTACTTGGATAGTTGTATTCCAAGCAATTATTGAACAATTTTATATAATTACCTTGTATTATAATACATTATCAGTAACTAATTCATTGTTTCTTTTTATAAAATTTAAGATAATATTTCTAAAAATAGATAGATGTAAGTTACTACACCAGAATGGCATTTTTATAATATTAAAATCAAAAGAGTATATTTTATCAAAAATATTTCTTTTTAGGAAATTATTCTTAACATTTAATCGAAGGTTCAAAAAGTTTTTTGACTCATAATTGTAATTAGTTTTTAATAATTTCAAATAATATGGATAATAATTAAAGCTAGCAACAAAATCTACTAAATTACGAAAAACAATTATGTTGTCTATGTATCTAAAAAGTAACAAGATTCGTAACTAATACTAATTCGTAACTTTATATATATGTGTGTTTGTATGTGTCTGCACAGAATGAGAGTTAGATAGGTAAATAAAGCTTTAAAGAACAGTTATAACAAGTAATTCTTTCGGAAATTTCAAGAGAATAATTGCATCAACGCCTTTTTCTCTTTAAAAGAAGATTTTAAGCAACGTGCAAATTTTATAACAATGTTTACAATTGCCACAAGCAATTTATCATCTATAAGTTTTTGAAACGAAAAATATCGACTCTTCGAAAAATATCCAATTCGATTGCCAAATATTTGACGGATCATAGTTATCAAGAATACAATGCATTAAAAACAAAATAGAACGGGAAAAGAGTCTCGTCATCATATTAAATATTCTGTGTCAACTTTAATATTTAAAAATGTCTTTATATAAAATTGTTTCGCAAGAAAAAATTTTACTGTCGTTAATTTGCGATTTTATATCCAAAAACTTCAATATAGTTTCTTTATAGAAATTTTACTGAAATATTTGGGATAGCATTACCTCGGTTTTTTGCTTGCCTATACATTTGATAGCATCAAGTTACTAGGATAAATAATACAATATAGTTTTTAGGTTATAAAGTATAGAAAAATGAATACTTTTCTGAAATTTTATCGATCATTCCATTTTCTATAAAGATTGCATTGCCTCCAGCGATCAAATCCTACATGTTTCTGAAGAAAATTGCTCTCGAATGCTGTTCACGTAGTTTTTAAAAGGTGTAATGGATTCCTAAAGTTATTGAATACCCGAAGGCAAAGATAGGTGTCTTCCACCTAAGCTTATACCTATGCAGCTTAATGCGCATGGAATAATTTTCTCAAAATATACTCTGAAAATATTTATTAGAATTTGAGATGCTTCAAGAATTTGATTTTAGTACATAAAAATGCGAATAAATATGATCAAGAGTTCAATATTTTTTTTAAAAAAAATAGAATAGATAAATTTTTTACATGGTTATATGTGCATGGTGATAAGTTTTATGAAAATTTAATTCAAATTCTCAATGTGTACACAATTTCCATTAAGAACAAGTTCTGTTATGTAAAATTATATATTCACAAATAGGAAAGTAAAATTATTGTTATATATGTTCTGAAGCAAACCTCAACACGGAAAATAGACTAAATTTAGGTTAGCTCAAAATTTATGTGATTTTTTTTTTAAATTTCCAATGACAGGTACAAAAGACAACATCGACATAAAAAATAAACAAGGAAAAACACAAGAAAAAATTCTATGGATTCATTCTGTTTCTAACGTCTCAGTAGCATTCCAACAAAAATTTTGGAGCATAGCATAGGGCAGAGAATAAGATGAGTACAGGCCACAGTTTCCCGAAGATTTCAGTACATGCAGCATGACTCAATCAGAACTTTTATGTGCAAATGCCTAGCAAGGCAGTCATGACCAGCAACAAGGCGGGATTCTGCTATAGCTTTCATTCTTGGCCAGGCGGAAATGTTTTAAATATTATTCCACCAGAATTTCTGGGATTTCTTATTTGATAATTCTCTTTTTTTATATTCTTAAAAGTTGATCTAAAAACTGATTTTGATTGTTATAAGGTAATTAATCATTAGCGATTTGAATAATCGCTGCACCTTTTTTTAGCTAGCAAGTCGGCTTTTTCATTTCCCACTTCCCCAAAAAGAAATGGTATGATTTTAAGGTAAAGAGTTTTATTTTTGTGAGATACGTAGAGACCATAAGAGAAATTGATAATTCTGAATGTCTACCAAATATGGGGTTCGAGTAGAGTTAATTGCCTGCAAAGCAGCCTTCCAGTTTGTGTGTGATAAAATTACCACTCTTGAAAATTAGTCCAAGTGGCATCGAAGTTGAGAAAGTGCAATTTGTATTCTTGTAAATATAGTGCTCATGAATTATGTGTATTATTTCTAATTTTTTTCAACTCATGTGTAGTTTATTAAAAATATATTGTTTTTCTTTAAATCGATTTAAAACTTTCAAATATACATTCTTTAGATCATTTTAAAATTTATTGCGTTCATGAAGATTTCGAAAAATAGCTATTTGTTAATAAAAATTTTGAATTATTAAATTTTGAATTATTTTTGAATACTTAAATAATTTAACAATTACAAGATATTTTGAAGGGTTATGCCTAACTATAAAACTATTATCATAGAAAACACTAAATAAAATGTTTCACATCTGATTTGCTTTGAAATTGAACATGAAAGAATTTTTTTGAATGTATACGAGTCTATGTGACATGAACATCTACTCTTCAAATTGTACATTGTACCCAAGTGATTTTTTTGAAACTCCACAGACTTCTCTATATAGTGAATCAAAAAGCCTTTATAGACATCTCCGAGACTTACTAGGATTATTATTGACTGGTTAAAATTTATAAATTCTACTATACCAGCGAATTTTGTCGAAAAAAAGAAAACAAGGATTTATTTAAATGCCACTTTGATACTAAAATGCAATTAAAATAGATCTTATTGGAATAATATTATATACAAAATATATAAAACCATCCTAAAAGAAAATAATCTATTCTGGAACTTAAAATGAGACAGTCTATAATAACGTAGTGGCTATGAGTGTGAGAATTATAAATAGCAAGGTTAAAGAAAAGAAGAATTGAGTTGTCTTTTTTTCATTTTTGTCTTTACAAAGGTAACCATGTGGTATAATGCTGAATAAGGCGTATTAACTGAAACTGGAGTTCAAAGGACTTCCATAGTTTGATGAGGAATTTGGGACGAAGAATGCCATCACATATACATTCCTCGTCACTTGACCACAATTAAACTACACAAGTACCATCAACAATGTAACTCTAGAACAAAGTTGAATGAAATTTTCTTGCAAATAATGGAATATTATGAAATATTATGAAAAAGACCATTTAACAAATAATAAAAAAATTAAAATTAAAATAAATAAATACCTTAACGTAAGTCCTATGTTTCTGAATGTTAGAATTTGAACAGAATCTGAGGATAAACCATAGACTAAATGTGTAACTTTTTTTGAAATATACATCATTCTAAATGAAATAATTTTAAAATAACAATTTTGTATCTTAGTTAAGGTATACGACTACTTTTTTTAAAAAACAAAATGGAAATATGGAGATTTTTTGCAGTTGTTAGATTTGTTTAGTATATTTTAAGAATAATATGCTAACATTAAGAAGAGAAAAAGACATTATTATTACTAAAATGGGAAAAAATGGATAAATATTTACAAAAAAATAACATAAACGTGGCCCATTTTGTACCAAAAGTTTAAGAACAAATTTCCAATTATTCAATTCTAATGTACTGCTATGTTATTCATTTTTGAAATGACCTTCAGGATAAGAAATATTTTAATTTTTACAAAAACTAGAGAACTTTATCATAGTCATATAAAATTGCTTAAAAAACAATGATTATATTAACGTAAGGGACTATAAATTTTTGTAATAAAAGCGTGGATGATAAATCTGAAGGTTAAAACACTTCTACTATTATAAAGATCATACGCATAAAATTTTAGTTAATTATTTTCATAACTTTTTGAACAATCACTGTACCCATTTGAGCATTAAAAAAAAGCACACATATTTCGAGTAAAACGCCTTTTAAAGTAGTACATCTTGCTAAAAGGAATGGCACTTGCTTTTACTAAAACATTTGTAGTTTTTGTTCTAGAGAACAGAAAAAAGTAAACTTGGTATTTTTATAAAGTCAATAAACTTCTCTATTATATAAAATCATAAAAAAATCACAATTTTAGGGTAATTGGATACCTTAAGCAGATATTGATTATTCGAAACAAACTTTCCTCCCTTGTGTTTGTTAAAAATCCCTACCCGTATCTGACTGTCAATTAAAATTAAAAGGATTTACCAAAACATTATAAATATAAAAGCAAAAGGTGATTAATTAGTAGGAATGAAATGTGATATTAGGATCGAAAATATACTCGAAATATCTTCTTTAATCAGAAAAAGATCTTTTAAAAGATATAAATACAATTGTTCATTTAGGCAAAATAGTTTAGTGTTATAATTAATTTCTTTTTTTAAAAAGCATGTACACAAAATGTACACGCTATAATCTAATAAATGTCATTTGAAAAAGTATATAAAACTTTTATTTTTATCTTTATGTATGTTTTTAAAGAAATAAATGCATCTTTTATTCATTTATTTTTTTGTATCTAATTTTAAAATATAATATATATGTTCTTTAAAAACCAGAGAGAGGACGATATCTTCCAATTTCGATACTAAAGTACGTTAAAGAAAACTGTCCTGAAGACACTATTAATTCCTTTTAAAAATCCGATATTCTGAATCCGTAAATTTACTTGAACAGAGGTCTGGTGATGAAATCTAAAATTAATAGCTTTTGCAGAATCAAAATACTTTCTCCAACACCAAGTTCACGTCTCCGCTTCCAAATCTCATATTAAACACTGCCTACGCTTCTACACCGCTAGATTGATCTCAGAAAGTTCAATATTTCTCTTTAGGTGGCAACACCAAGCAGGTAATAATCGATGCGATAAAGTCGATATCATTTGAAAATTTTGAATTGCAGCAACTGTTGGTTACGAATCGATAGACATTTCGCAATAAAATGATTCAGTTTATGATGTCAATAGAATTATATGAAGTAGGAATTGAACAACTAATTTTGTCTCAAATTGAATAAAATCAAGACAAACTATATCGTTTACAAACTTTCATTCTTTATCAAAATTTGTTCTTGTTTCCTTAAGCAAATACAAAAAATATACTGTTTTGTTCCCATGAAAAATTTGAATTTATTCAAGAGTAACAAATGCTCAATCCAAAATATATAAACTCTCTCTAAAATGTATATTTCTTCACACATTCACTCCTTTTAGAATTATTTGACTATGAAGAAACGTAATATCCCAGTAATATTTCTTCTTGGCGGGAATTGTTCTTCATTCATTCGAACTTTCTCATTTTCTTTGAGTCATTATCATGTCAAGTTAATCCATCAAATGTGAAAAATGGTGCTGGGTATTTTTATCGTCTGCTTCCAAAAACTTTTGCCATAGAAATAAGATAATCACTTCATTTCTGTTCAAATAAGACCTTTCTTTTCAAAGAGGAAAATTTCCCTCATGGGAAAAATAGGAAAGAACACTTGGAGTTGAGAAAATAAGAAATAATTGAAGATTGCATGAGTTCAACTGTCACGATATATTGAAATGTATTGCTCTCGAATTTTCTTTTTACAAAGCATGATCATGACTTCATTTCACTTCTATTATGGAGTTGTAAGTTTCTTATTTTACTTTTTAATGACTTCGATGTTATTTTTCAGTGTTGCAAATGTATGAATGTTTATTTTTTCTTCTTAAAATTTTAAAACTTTTGTTCAGAAAAATCATTTATTTCTTTTCCTCTTTTTTCTATAACTATGTTAATATCTGCATGAGAATATTACATTTTAACCTTTTATTATGATATTATTATTTTTATTCCGATATAAGAATCTTTTTAAAACATGTGTCTAACTTATATGTACAATTACATGTGGCAAATAATAGTACGGGAAATGTATTTTATACAAAAAATTCAAACTAATATACATTTAGTACTATTGGATATTTCTCAAAAACACTGTAAATAATTATAATGTATCATTAATAGAATATTAAAGTAAGAATTAATCTCTTTCAGCATAATTAAATCTGTCCGATAGTTAGAATCTGCATTTAAGGTATCCGATTACGTGTGGAACATTACTTTAAGATAATTGAGATATGGGGATTTTTTTGTGGTTTCCAGACATTCTAAGTAAATTATATAAGGAAGAGGCTAAAACTGTAAAGAAAAATTTTAGTATAAAAATGAGAGTATCTATTAAAAAATTATGAAAAATTTACATAAACGCGGATCACTCTGAACAAAATATTTAACACAGGAGTAGGCACGCACTAGGTAATAATAACATTAATGATTCGGGCGTGGTGATTAAATCACCTATAAATAAATCCTTTATTTTATTATTATTATTTTTACAGTACAGAATAAAAAAATCTAATTCTAGCAAATAATTTAATTAAAACAAAGTATGCTTACATACTTTTAAAGACCTTTCAATGTTTTTTTGATAATTTGGAGAAAAAATCCAATCAAACTGAACTAAAATGTCTCAAATATGCGGGACTTTAATAAAGGACACAAACCACAGACAATTTTCACTAACATTACAAGAATGATATTCGCAGGCAAAACTATCATATTTTGTTTTATTTTTTTTTTTTTTTATATATTCATTTTTTTTTTTTTTTTTTACATTTTTATAAAAACTTATCGCGTGAAAACACTAGTTTCGTAGTGTTCATATGTTTACATGATTTACGTAAAATTTGTATACAAATAAAAAAAAAGTATTAAGTACAACATGTTTTTTTTTTTTTTTTTTTTTTTTTTTTAAATTCATTTTTTTTTTTTTATATGTGTTTTACTATCTTAATTTTTTTTCTGTTTTTTTCAATTTAGATACTTTTTTTTTTTTTTTTTTTTTTTTTTTTTTTTTTTTTTTTTTTTTTTTTTTTTTTTTTTTTTTTTTTTTTTTTTTTTTTTTTTTTTTTTTTTTTTTTTTTCATTTTTTTTTTTTTTTTTTTTTTTTTTTTTTTTAAAATATTTTTTTTTTTTTTTTTTTTTTTTTTATCATAGCTACAAAAAAAAAGAAAAAACTGCTTATGTTTAATTTAAATCTGCAGTATATACGAAAGTATATCAAAAATATATTATCGTGTACTAAAATAGTTAAAGTCTCAGAAAACTATCCATTATTAGAGGAGAAAAAGTATATTTACACATCAGTATCGAAAACATTTTTTTTTTTTTTTTTTTTTTTTTTTTTTTTTTTTTTTGAAAAATTAATTTATACAAAATAACAAAAAGTTAGTTTATTTCAATTTCAGATTTTTTGTTTAAATTTCAGAACTATGAAAATGCGAAATAACGATAAAATATATCTACTAAAAAAGTATATATATATATAATAAAAAACGTAAAAATTCACATATATATATATATTTTTTGACTTTATAAATTGTCAAAGAAATCAAATTATTAAAATTTTTGTCAATTTTTGGTGAAATCCAATACTTTTTAGTTGGACACTTTAAATATTCGTATATTTTTTGATACTTCAAATATTCAATGTTCCATATAAAAGAGATAAACTATTACTAAGAATATTGGATGTAATGTTGTAAATCTTTCACCTCTCCCTTTTTGCTTCTATTGAACCGTAAATGAACTTATTCTTTAATGTACAAAAATTAAAGGTAAGATGTTTTTTTTTAATGTAACGTCATATGAAAGTGTTTAAAATCGACAGAAATAATATCATAAGGTCCCTCAGGGGTAAGAACATGGGGAAGTATGAGCGCAGTTGGATAAAAGAATGAAACACTCATATGACAAACAGAAAGGCCTTTTTTCTCTAATGGGCTGCATTTTGACAACTTATTCCTTTGTAGATACGGCAAATACCCAAATGTGAGGTCCATTCCATGGTGGCACCATCTAGTGACGACTTCCGCCATCAAATTTGATCGCTCGAATTCAATTTAATTCAACCTCTCGTCGGATGTTGAATGTTTGCCTCAACTTAATATTTCTCAGAGTACCAGAACCAAATTGAAACTCAGGATCTTTTGAATGCAACATAACCATACAACATGCGTTTCTATATTAATAGCGAAGAAATCAGATGTTTTGAATTAAGTAAAAAGTATTAAACATTAAAGTATTCTCATATCTCACGCATACCTCGTTAACTGTCTTCATATTTATTAAGTGGGTGCATCTCTTATCCTTGATTTATTGAATATGAATTGTGGTTAATACTGTAAATAAATTAGATTTTTTTTTAAATATGGCTAATCTTTCTTCCAATTCCCTCACACCTTTAGGCGCTCAGATAAGATCGTTATAAGCTGACCTCTTTCATAAGATATTCTTGGAAAATACCCTCGATACCAACTCATTTTAACTTATTACATCTAAGTATTTTCTTTTTTAACTCGGACTCCTTTGCTGCAACCGGATTGGCTAAGCATCACCCGCCCACTTCCACTACGAAAAGGGTTTTGAAGTCAAAACTTTTTTCATCAACTTTTATCTTTATTTTATTTTATATTTGTAAATTTATTCATATCAAACCAATTTTTCTTTTTTATTATTAATCATTAGTTATATTTTAAGTATTATTTATTAAAAAGGGCAATTTTTGAAAGCATTTTAATGTCATTCAAAAGGTTCTGAAAGGAGATGAAGTTTCGGATGAACTAAGTGCTCCCACCCCACCAAGCTACAAATAATAGGGCTAGAAATTGGTTACCTACATATTCTGTTCATTTACAAAAATATTGCAGTTTAGGATACAAATATGGATCTATTGATTTTCATTTTTTTATTTGATGTGACAAACCACTAATTATTAATAATTTCAATAAACTCAAGTAATCATTATTTCATTTAGTTTCCCGCATATTCGAATATTGAGCTTCCTAGCATTCCTTTTATAATCGTAGTGCCAAGAATCAAGGAAAATTTCAGTCTTCTATCACAATTAATTATCATTCACATCAGAATCATTACTAATGTTCGCCCTACGTTAAAAGGAGAGAATTAGCCTTACAAAGAGATAAATTAATTCACAAGAGAGCAGTTATTTAAGTTTTCTTTCGTCGAATACATCAGAAGCATTTTGATTAGTTATGGGTCATATTCTCTTTTAGGAATCATACACTTATTCGTTTCTTCAGACCTCGCTACTTTTTTGAGCTTTGTGCAGAAGCGATTCATAACTTCCTACGATGGTTGCGTTATGAAGAATTATTTTAGTTTTAACCCATCGTAATCTTATCATGACAACATGAATATGCAAGAGAGTAAAACTCTTTCTAAGCCTTTTAATGACTCGATGGAAGCAATGCTTCAATTTTATTAGGGATATTAATGGTGTGAGTAGATAATTTTCAATGGAAAAAAGGGAATGGACAATGCTTTGAAAAAAGTTTTTTTTTTAATTTCTTGCGCTGATGTTGATATCATCTGATGTTGTCTTCTGTTGAAATTATTCTGTGATGAATGAGAGCTTTCTAATTGGTCGAAGGGAATGAGTCATAGAGTAGGTAAAAGATTTCAGCATGGAGGAGAAAAAGTTGCATTTTTGCTCTAAGAGACAGGTTTCTCTTTGACTGTAGTGAATCATTAACCCTTTAAAAAATTACGAAATTCACCCCCTTCCCAGTGCTACCGTTTTCTCCACAGGTACGCATTGTTAAGAGGTTTATTGGGGGGAGTGTGTTTTTCCCCTAAAATTTTTTAACTTCACTTTAAAAAAGAAATAAAAGAAAAGGATAAAATAATGAAATGAAAAAGAAAGATTCAATCTCTAAAGTTACAATATAATGAAAAATAAAGTATAACTTATCTGTTCTGTAAAACATCCTGAAACATGGTTGAACACATAAACAAGCATCACATAAACAAGCATCAGTGCTTTCATAAGAAAAAAAATAAAAAGTTCCTATTACACACGGTAAGCAAAAATGACATTAAACGAAGAATAAAAAAGTGCACACTCAAACTAAAAAACAAGAAAAATTGCTTAGCTAAAAATTTCATCGTTCCTGAAAAATACTCTTTCAAATCCCTTCCCCACCCCTTCGCCAAAAAAAAATTCTTTAGACTGTCAGTGACACTGTCAATGTCATTTTATTGTATTCTTAAGTCATGGGACTAGTTTTAAACAGAGTAGTACAATACAAAAAGTCCTCGTTGGGAAAGACGGGTATACACGTCCGAGGCACTTAACGCACCAGCTCAGCAGGACGTGTATACACGTCTGCGGCACTTAAGGGGTTAATTAATTGTAGTGTATCTCACTAATTTTGTGTGTTGCTTTTTCTTATTTATGTTGAAGAATATTTGCATCTAACTAAAGCCAATAAAAATTTGAATATTCATTTGAATTATATGAATAAAATCAGAATGTTCACCAATTCTTTTAAAATAAATTATAGTTATTTGAAACTAAAATTTCTAAAAATGATATAATCTTTAATCCGAAATTTTTTTACAACTACAAAAATATATGAACAAAAATATTATAATTTGGAATTTAAAATTTTTTTTAATTATTTAAACTTGAACAATTATTATATTTACATCTTTTACAATTCACGTGTAACATCTCATTCTCAATTTACAGCCTCTAAGATATAAACTTTCACACTTTTTACCACACACAGCCATTAAACTTATCATTTTTTACCAGAACATCCAGGAAACAAACCTTTAAAAGATCATTTAGCAAAATGCCCTTATCTACACTACAAGACCACAAGGAGGTAGATAAGTAATGCTTCCACCACTTATCTTTTTAACATTTTGTAATTATGCATTGCATATATTAATCATGAAATTTCTCTTACTATTTTCATTGTTGAAGAATATCTCTTAAGTCTGAACTAGATGTGACCTTCTTATAGAGGCTACATCAAGTATCTTAAAGCAATTAAGCAATATCTCTGTCTTTTTGAGCAAATTTTATCTTTGATCTTTACGGTAGGGGCAGAAATATTGAAACTGATGGATCATCATTGACACGTATTTATCTACCAGAGAATTCATAACAGTAATGAATTGAGTTATATTTTAAAGAAATCATTAGCTTAAGAATTGCTTTTCTCTTTAACACTGACTATATATATGTGATGTCGGGGTGTGTGCATATATATATATATATGTGTGTGTGTGTGTGCATATATATATATATATATATGTGTGTGTGTGCACATACACACAAATATATTACAATATCCACACAATGTAGTTAATCCAATGCAAGTTGAAACGTATATTTTATACATAGCTATGATTTTCAAAATTAATTAAATTCTATTGATATCGAAGATCTGAAATAAATATTCTTCATTATTAACTCACTTCAAAAATATATTTAACAGTTATACAACTTTTATCAAAATAAAGCTTTATTTCTTACAATTTTTATTATTATTAACATACTCTTACCAATACTAGTCAAGTTAATATACATCTGCATTATTATGTAGTTGATGGAACATATTTTAATTTTTGTCTCACATGCATACATATATGTATATGATTTAATATTTATGTAGAATATATCCCTATTTTTAATTTTCTTCCGAATATTTGAAGGTAGTTTCACTCAATCGTGACAGAAATAAAAAAAAGGAATTTTTAAATGTTACAGTTAATTTTTTTAAATGTTATTTTTGATAATAGAGAAGCCTATCAATTTAACATTATTAAAGTGGGGTTTTTTTTTGGAATAGCAGCATCCCTATATCAATTTATAGAAATAGTACACTTAATTTCATACAAATAATTAATAACCGAGAAACTTAACACACAGAAAAATACAATAAATACAAAAAAGGTTTTAGTTAATCCTTAGAACATATTTTTGAACTATTTTTTGTTTCTCACACTCATATATATATATAAATAAAGTAAGTAAACTATGATAATTTTATTTTTACACTTCTTACTAAATATTTTTGTTTACATTTTTTCCAATTACCTCTTTTTTTAAGGTATATTTAAATATTATTGAAATAATTTTATGATTTTACTTGTATTGTCTGATCACTACATATTAGAGGATATTAAATTTTCATTTGAATTTGTGTTTTACATCAACATCCTTGATTACTTTTATTTAAACGATTTTACATCTCATTTTTTCCATGCAAACTGTATATGTTTCCTGATTTATCATATTTATCTAATTGAATTCTATTTGAATACACATTTAAATTTAAAGTTTATGTATTATTCGAAACTTTGGGGTTCTTTTTCTCTTCGTTCTTTTATTTCTTTTATTATTCAGTACGCATTTTCTGCTGGAGGGTACAGTTGGGTTTAATAAAGCACGCTTAACTATACATTACAGTCCTAAGTCAATGAGAGATTTAGAACAAATAATAGCTTTGCATCTTGGTATATTGAATTTTCTTTTTTTCTTAATAGGTATCTTTCTCAAGGTTCCAATTTTCAGAATTTATCTGCATCTGATATTTGAATTGCTTACTTCTAAATTATTTTTCTTTGCTTTATGATACATATTTATTTATATATGCACACATGTAGAGAAATAAAGATAAACAAGCAGATTACTTATATTCTACTAATATTGTTGAAGAATTTTCTCGATTAAATTAAACTTTTTTTTGGGGGGGGGGATATAATTTGTTGATCATTTTCGTAGTAAATATTAACTTACCCATTTTAACTTGAGATTATAATATTGTAATACATTCAGGATTTGATGTACAAATACTTTAAAAAATGTTAAGGTAAGAACAATACACAATACTTGTTTGAAAATGCAACACAAATATTTTGAAGACAAATACTCGTTCGATTTTAGATTTGAAATAAATCCTGATACAATACTGAAAGGTAAAATATGTCACAACTATCAAACGAAAAGTAAAAAGAAATACTATTTATTCATCATATTCTATAACATATCTTGGAATAAAAATCTGTGTACAAATGGAATATTTTTTTGACTAAGTTGGAAAAAGAAGGAAAGCGTATTAAATTATTGGTGTATCTGCCGCTTACGTCATTACTTGGGGTAACCAAAAGTAATTAATAGAATCTCGGGGTAAATTAATATATTTAATGATATAAGATAGCACAGTTACAAAGAACAGACACTTAGACAATTACAAGACAAACATTTAGAGAAAATAAGTGAAAATAAGTAAAGTTTACATAGTCCAGGATTGGACATCGAAACAGGGGAACGCACGCTTGTCCAGATCCAAACTCTCTCTGACGATACTACAGTGTTTCGTTCAGTCACACTTCCAGTCCAAGACAATACTGTAATGGCGGCACCTACATTTCGGTCTTGGAACTATACCGTGCGTTATACTCTGGTTCCGTTGACGTCTCTGCTCGGAAACAGGAGGAACTCTTTTTTTGGGGGGGGGCGTCCTCTTTTCTTTAGAGGAGCTTCTTCTAAGACCAGGGTGGTCCATACACTTTTCCTACGACAGGAATCTTTGATTGCCAGGGTGGCACTTCTTCCGAGACCAGGGTGGTCTATAAACTTTTCCTATAACATGAGTCTTTGATTGCCGGGGCGGCACTTTTTTCATGACTAGGGTGGACTATACTGTTTCTATGGAAGTCGTTGCTATTGGATGGGGGCCCTCCCCCTGGTTGGAAACATGATTCAAATTTTTCCACATTGAATTAATTACAAATTTAAACTTTGATTTTTAAATTATATATATAAACAGACCAAAATTAAATTTGACAAAATATTACTAACAGAATAATAGTACAGTATTATGCCACAAAAAATAATATCTTACTTTCTTACAATATACAATTCAAAAAATTTCATGAATCACAAAAGCAAAAATAAAAATATTTTCGTTTTTATCATTTTTAATACATAATCAAAGTAAAAAACTTTTTCAAAGTTTTAGCCAAAAAAAAAAAAAAAATACATATATCATAAAAATTATCAGAAAACATTTTAGAAATAACATAAACCTCAAGTAAAAAAAAAGAATCATATACTCATAAATAAAAAATTCCTACTTAACAAAACAATATTCTGTTTTAAAGAAGAGAAAAAAATTACAAGATATTACTTTACACCAAAAATACAGTCTCATAAACTACAAGTTATAAGGATCCAGGAAGTATAATCACATTTTTATAAGTAAGTCATAGTTAACAGAAAAAAAATGGTTATATATATATATTTTTTCTTTTTTACTAAATAGTATGTAACTGTCCAAGAGAAAAATAAAGACATTGTTTTGCAAGTAACGCACAATTTATGTCAAAATTTATAATAATCTTATACACACACACAATAACAGAGCATGATTATTTAGAATAAACAGCACTTATCTGTTAACAGGTTTTCTGGATGAAAATATTCATTCGCAGGGTGCGAATCCTCTTATTGTCGGGATGACAAACACTTCCACCCCTAAGGCTGTGGTGGGGGAAGCGAGAGAGAGCTGGGGTCGGGACAACGTTGAGGCGCCAATTGTAACTGCCTCTTACGTCATTACTTGGGGTAACCAAAAGTAATTAATAGAATCTCGGGGTAAATTAATATATTTAATGACATAAGATAGCACAGTTACAAAGAACAGACACTTAGACAATTACAAGACAAACATTTAGAGAAAATAAGTGAAAATAAGTAAAGTTTACATAGTCCAGGATTGGACATCGAAACAGGGGAAACGCATGCTTGTCCAGATCCAAACTCTATCTGACGATACTACAGTGTTTCGTACAGTCACACTTCCGGTCCAAGACAATACTGTAATGGCGGCACCTACATTTCGGTCTTGGAACTATACCGTGCGTTACATTGGCATTAGACATTCATAATAATAGTTTCAGTGATTATTTTATTTGTGGCTCAATAATTTTAATACTCAAACACATTTAAAAAGCAGATCTTCATAGAACCAACGCGATGACTCATTTTTAACGAAAAAGAATCTTCTTACTATGACTCATTTTTTATTCAGTAAGAACAAACGATTCTTTTTCGTTTTTATCGCAACTAGAGTTGTCATAAGCATAATAACAAAAAACAGAATACTAATGTGATATTAAGAAAGCTGTGCGGATTAATTTAAAATTAAAAAAAGATGTATTATTTGTTATTTAAAAGATTTCTATGAGTTAGAATCGCATCAAGTTTATGTGAGAGTAAATTTATAGTTTCATATTTGCCAGATAGTATTTTGTAAGTTTTGAGTCTATTTTATTTTAATCATGATGAAAAGAGTACTTTTCTAATAAAATGAAAACATTTTCTTTAAAATTCGTAATTGTTTTTTTTAAATGTAGCGAAAATGTTTGTTCTATAAATTTAGATATTATCAATTATAAAAAAATATATAAATTTTAGCTTATTTGATTGCATTTAAGATTTTACAGGAATTTTTAGATGAAATTAGGCTTAGCAGGAAAATTCGCCCTGTCCCGTGGTGTGCATACTCTCGGAACGCGGGGACCTGGGAAAACGCTTTTTTCGTTTCACCGAACCTGAAGTGGTTAAAGTTCTAAAATCAGACAATTTTTTTTTTCATATTTTTTGTTCTAAAATAATCAGTTACATTAAATATCTTTGAAAAAATTTTCAATCTTTTTATCAATTTACTTAATACTTTAAAATTTTAGGATGAACTTTACTCACAGACTTTCAAAAATGATATTTTTGTGGTATTTTTACTGCTTGAAGTAAACTCGCTTTAAAGCGTACACGTTTATTTTCTAGCATTTTATATACATATTTTGAATTGACGAATTGAAAAATTGTAACTAATGCTATGAAGTGTAAAGAAATTGATTGAATAATTAATAAAAGTTATGCATCAAATGAAAAAAAAATAATAAGTTTTCTTTTCAATAAGGACTAATTATATATAACGTATATTTAATATTAGCATGTAAATTAATTAATAAATTGTTAAAAATGTTCAATTTTCAAAAGGCGTTTTTAAGTATTATTTCCGTAATTTATTTATTCTAAGACTTTAATTAATTTTAAGAAGAAGCAAATTAAAACATGAAGGAAAAAATTTGTTTATTATTTTTCAACTTAAATCCTTAAGGCTTAATGCAAAAATAAATACAGTATTAAAGAATTTAAATAAGAAAAAAATAATACTTTCAGAATATTGTTACACATAAAATATATATATAAGCAAAATTATTTTCCAGAATCTTATTAATTTAAATGTATATTAAAAGTGTAAAATTTTTAAAATTTAATCATAATTTTAAAAAAAATATAAGCATATGAAAATAAGAAACATTTGTGTAAGGAATATTAAGTTTTACATTGCGCATGATATTTTCTAAAATAGTAGCTATAATTATTAACTATAAGTTCATTTATAAAGTTAAATATATTCTTATTACAATGTAGCTATTTATATATAAATGGAGCAATAAATTAAATTCTTTAAAAAATAAAATAAAAATACATTTTTAAAATTTCAATATTTTTCAAATATTTTAAAATGCAAAAGATATAATATTAAAATTAGATAATATTTAAAGAGCATGAGATAAATTTTATAATTTTGTAAAGTTTTATTCATAGAAGTCTACTATTTTAGATGATAGCATGCCAACATAAATTTTACTTCATATTTATTACAAATATGTTTCTTATTTTCATATGCTTAAAACTTTTTTAATTGTTATTATATTTTGAATATTTTGCACTTTTTTGAAACCTCATTCCTTTATAAATAATGCGTAAAAGAATCGAACTATTTAATTTTAATTTCAAAGAATTATAGAAATTTGAAAATTATTCATATTTTCAGCTTTCGAGACAAATTTAATACCCCCGAGATGCCGTAAACAGAAGAATGGAAAAAGCTTCTTTTTTATCAAAGCATAATTTAAACAATTGTTATATAATTTAATACCCCACATGCATTATTTCATAATACTTGTTTTTCTAAGAGAGAAATATTTATATTACGTGTGTGTGTGTGTAAAGTGATAACCGGAGAAGAAAATTTAGGTTATCCAGATTTTCAAGCTATCGCAATCGAATTCTTCATATTATAACGAGTTAAGTTTTAACAATAATTAAAACATTCGCATAAGTAATTGATTAAAATAAATCTTAAAGCTAAATAATATCAGAAAGTATACGCTATTTATAAATGGCAATTACTGTGTAAGAAGAACGCTAAATATAAATGAGGCTACACAATGAAAAGGGAAATTTATACTGATCTACAAATTAATAAAAAGGTAGTGAATTTACTCCAGTTTGACGTTTTTACTCTTTATGCAAAAGAAAATATTTCAATTTATTAGAAAATATTATAATTTTAGATATTGGTTTGAAAAAATAATTATATATATATATGGATTACAGAACAGTTATATAATTAGATGTTTTAATACACTGCTGGCCACCGTAAATGCAACACCAAGAAATAAAAGAGATAGCACAACAAAATTTATTTTGTAGATAACATGTTGACCAAGTATCAATGATTAAATTTATAGACTTCTGTGAAGTGTGGTTCCTACCAGAATCAGTAGCCAGAGTAGCCGCCATTGTTGGAGATCACCACTGCCACACGCCTCGGCATTGATTCAAAGAGACTTTGGATGTGTTCTTGGGGTACAGTAGACCAAGCAGCTTCCACACGTTTCCAAAGTTGATCTGGTGTGGCAGCTGGGAGTGTTATCTGGGTCAATCGTTGAGCAACCATGGACCACATGTTTTCTATCGGCGAAAGATTCGGAGAGCGAGCCGGCCAGGGAAGCAATTCAAACTGGTGATTGACGACGAACATTTGGACAATGTGTGCCACGTGTGGTCGCGCATTATCCTGTTGAAATATGGCTATGGCCAAGCTCTGAAGGTAATGAAGGACAACTGGCTCCAACACCTCGGAGATGTAGCGCTGGCTGTTTAAAGTACCGGCAATGCGTACTAGAGGAGTGCGAGAGTGATATCCAATACCACACACCCCATACCATAATATCCGGTGCAGGACTAGTGTGGCGGCGCATAAAGCAGCTGTTCAGCATCCTCTCTCCACGGTGTCTCCAGACTCGAATCCGACCATCGTGGTATTGCAGACACATGCGTGATTCATCAGTAAAGACAACTTCATTCCATTCTGCCCACCCACATCCTTCTTTCATCGCACCATTGTCGGCGGAGATGTGTGTGGTTTTGCGTCAAGGATAGACCAAGCAATGGACGTCTTTCGGACAGACCACTCTCCTGTAAACGGCGTCGAATGGTACGTGCAGACACTGAATGATGAGTAGTAGACTCAATTTGCTGTGCTATGATTCGTGATGTGACTGTCATGCGCACAATTTGCCTGTCCTCACGTGAAGTGGTGCACTGAGGTGGATGCGATCGAAAAAGTCGGTCCGTCGTACCCTCAAACATCCAACGGTTACATATCCGCATTACAGTTGTTTGGTTTCGTCCAACACGACTACCGATTTCTCATTTCCCTGAAAGATAATCCACAATCTCGGTAGGCTACTATCCTTCCTTTGTCGAACTCACTCGGATACTTGATCAAAAGCTGATAGATGTTTTCTACGAGATATAACTGATCGTTTTTTGAAAAAATCACAAGAAAAACACAATTGCCGAACTTGAAATCGTCGAAATCTCCAAGCCTTAAATAGTGCTTTGATGTAGCGCCACAGGCGTGCGTGATGTGTGTCTACGCTGAAATTCTAATCATTTGCATATCTCACCTCCGCTAATGCATGTTGTAAATTTCATATTATTCGCGTGCTTTCTTCAGGGTGTTGCATTTACGGTGCTCAGCAGTGTAGAATACGAAACATTCACTCACACTAAAAACACAACCCAAGCGATGATTATTTCGCGTATTTTGCATTAAAAAAATTGCAAAAGTTAAATTAGCTTGAAAATTTCAATTACAAAAATAAAACCAAAATAATAATATGTGTTGTTATTGTAGATAATCCTCCAGTGTTTGACGAAGTTAGACAAGATCAGTTAAATCGTTGACTATCAAAAAGCTGAGCATGAGAAGAGGATCAGTACAGATGTCTTTGCTTGTGAGATCCATACAACGCGTTATGTGTTCGAGGGAAATGTGTTGATCTTGACACCTTGCACAGATGAAGGCGATCTTTTTGTTCGCTGAGAATGGGAGGCACTTGATGTGGCAATGTGATGACTGGGAATGCACCACTGGCAATACGTGAGAGTGTAATCTGGGAGCATCTGTCATACTTGAGGGTTAGTGCCAGACCAGGTCTATTACCCACATATCAATGATGAATGGGAAACACTCGACTCTACTAAACTTAGAGATTTTTTTAATGAGTATAATTGCAGATAAATAAGGGTGGATGTGTAAGGAGTTGGAAGATTACAGCTTTTCTTCACTAGTTTATCCACCATTTCACTGCCGTAATGCTCGACATGAGTTGGGATCCACCGAAAATGGATATCATGGGGCAATGGTATATGTTTCAGTTTGTGTAAGTTGCAGACGCTGATTTTGTTGCCAACTATAAACCATTTGCAAGGGTTAGAAAACGAATTACGGCTATCAGAGAGAATCCAAAGATCACAGCAATTCTTATTAGATAGAATGGCCTCAAGTCCTGCGTCAATTCCTATTAGTTCCCTTCTGAAAACTGAGCAAAATCTGGATTAAATTTATTATTTATGTAACATAATGAATTTAACGTCTGAAACTACTTTTTTATGTGTTTACGCTGTGTTTCAGATTTTTTACAATATCTTTAAAAATATAAGGGCTGTCCAAATGAAAAACGAACATGTTGAATTAAAAGAAAGCCTTTATTGGCATTTAAAATAAATCGCCTTAGGCGTTCTTTCATAGGTCCATTGTTTCGGCAGTAGGTCTATGTCTTCGCTGTGTAAAGATTGTGCTTGATTGTCGAGGAAGTCCTGCATTGCTTCATTCCCCCTCATCGTCTGAATGTAAGCTTAATGATCTCTTAACTGGAAAAAAGTCTGAAAGGCTTCAGGAAGAAAAACCCGGATTGTACTGTGGGCATTCAAACGCTTTTCAACGAATTTTCTTAAGGTTGTCTGGGCTTCCCAATGAACATTTGGGGGGCATTATCATTGAGATCTGGTATCGTTTGCCACGTTTCACGAAAACATTTGCACAAATTGTTCGAACTAAGCAGTGCTTACTATAGACTGATACCATTTGCTGATAGCTGTCCACATGCAGCTCACCTTTCACAATAAGAAATTACATTACCGTGCATTGCTCCGATGTGTATGAATACCACGGCATTATTTTTTTTGAAGTGAAACCTCTTTGCGGATGGGAGTGAATTTGAAATTTACCCAGTTTTGCGTAACAGTAAAAAAGCGAACGGAAGTAGTGATTCCCCCATCCCCCAAAAACTTCGCCATGGTGAGGAGATAGAGAGCGGGAAGAAAAGAGAGTGAAGGGAAGGGTACACCAAGTGACTTGCGTCATATCCGTGAAAAAGTTGGACGATTGCTAAGAGGGATTGTGCATCAAAAGTATATCTTGCTGCTATGGGCGAAAGGCGCTTAGGTATTGGGGACATTAAATGGGTACCCTTGCTACTCTCGTAACGATATCGATTGGCGTATTTTCTTAAATTTTATGTAATATACGTGCCGTTTTCAACGAATAAACGCACCCAAAATATTATCATAATATGGTTCTTGCCATTACGGGAGTGCCTGGGGCATTGTGTATATATCACTAACGTTCGCGCCAGAATCGCTACTTACAGCGCCTTGGAAACAAACACAGTGACTTCTGTTAGTGATGCATTAAGTTTATATTATTAATTTTAATATCCATTGAATTAAAATAATTTCTGGTCAGATAGCCTAGAACAAATAGTTTCGTGAAAAAAAAGAAAAACTAGCAGCAATTCCTGGTGAAAGTCTATATATCACCAGGTAGTTCTGTCGCAGCTTTTATCATCTTTATCCATAAAGTTTTAGAGCTGTACACATCAGAGGCTGATGCAATCATTGGATCCGATTATGATTGAAAGCCGATTATCTTAACTGGAGACTTTAATGTTAATTTTTCTTCAGAAGAAGCAAAGACACTCATTGAATTCTTGAAACGGACACTGAATTTGACAATGAATACTGATTCTAGAGAAGGAACAACAACATAGTTTTAGATGCAGCTTTCTCACATTTTCTTGATTGACTACAATCGAGGATTTTTATATCCTACTCCAGTTACCACACACCTATTGTGTGTTTCTTGGAAAAGGATGATGTAGAAAATTGAATAAAAATATTTTCATACAATAAATGAAGCTCAAATTTTATTTGATAAAAGTTATCTCAGCAGTTTAATATAATTAGATCTATTTTTGCCTTTATGGCCAACGTCGCCAAAGAAGTTTCACTTCTGTTGCGTTACTTTCCACGTACTTTTTATCTGTTTCCTCTATCAAGTACAGGTGTCCTCCTTGCACGTCGTTTGCTATGTACACCTCCTGCTTCCCTTTATATTCATATTCGGTAGCGCTGCTATGGTACAGTCATTCTGACGCAATTGCACGTGTCCACTTTTCATTTGGGCAACTCTTACATAAAGTTTAAACTTATATAAACTTTTCCTTTTGTGAAATACATATACTGTTTGTTTTCATTTTTATGTGTTTATTGTAAATAAGTATGGTATTGGTGACACAAAATTAAAGTAACCCTGGATCTGCACTGTAGAGGTAGGCCAGGACTCTAATCTGCGTGCCAGTGGTGAGCCAGATTTTTTCCTCAAGTTATATTCATTTTAAGTCTACGGAGGGAATGAGTTTTAGATTGGCTCTAAACAGAGAAGCTGGAGTCAGGGAGATCACAACCTTACCAGCCACTCCATAGTTGGACTCGTTCCAGGCACACCCACATGCAACGATATCCACTAGACATACTTGTTTCGTTTGACCAAGCGTAGCCAATTTGGAAATAATATTTACAACAGTGTTGTCTATAATATTTGGCTAATTCTTCAAATATTGAATGGAGTTTTATGGATGGGTTAAATGCTATCAATACATATCTCATTTCAGAAACTTCAGAATTACTTGCAATGGGACTCCAAAGTCTTGAATCGATCAAATAATCCTACTCTAAGTAATAGAAAGGGAAGACATTTCGTGTCTATAGTTTTTCTATTCACTTAGTGCATCTTGCATTCTCCAGAGGACACGCATGAAAAAAATGTATGGAACATATTGCATGGCATGTTGTATAGAAATATACATTTGTATCGTCTTCAAATTGAGTACGCGAATTGAAATGACGTATGCAGTTTTTAAAAAAAGAAAATAAAACTCAACTTTTTTAATTATCAACTAATATGTGTTCATTATTAAATAAAATGATTAACTTTGTTTTTGAATTAATTGATAGAAAGAAATACAATTTTTTTTAATTGTGTAATGTAATATTTTTAAAAGTAAGATGCTGATTTGATGCTTGCCTTCGCAAAATATTTATTAGTTTATTTTAACTAACATTGTGTATATTTTGCACTCACTTTTATGTTTCAAGTTCCGTTTTTTTATGAAGGAAGTCAATGTTTCTAAATGCCAATTTTAATTTGGCATTATTAATTAAAGAAGACTAAACTTGACTTCCTCGTTTGGGTTTTGTAGTACATTAAAGAACTGTATTGACAAGAGATTTTAATAGTAGTGAGGTTTCTTGAATTCATGGAAACTAACGGTTTTTGAAAATGGACTAAAGAATTTTCAATAATAGTAGGAAAATTAATTAAATTGGATAGAGATTTTTGGTTTTCTTTCGTAATATAAATTAAATTGACCCGACATTCTTCTCAAAATATTTCAATTTAATGACTTCAATTTTTCTGAAAATATTTTTTTTGTATTCAAAATGTTCTTTGCAATTAAAAATAAAGGACAGAACATTTTTAAATGTTTCAGATGTCTTATGAAAAGTGTCCAGTTTTTAAAGTATTTGATAATTCACCGGAACGGTTTCACTTTGAAAACGTTTTTGCAAAATTTAAAAAAAAAATATTAGCAAAGCATCAATTTTTATACTGTCAGTCATTCATATCAATGACTAACAAATGAAGTTCGTTATTTTCTGAATGAAAATAAACAAAAGTACTTCCTTTTAAATTAAAAGGAATAATGCAATGGTAAAGGCAAAAAATGGAGAAAAATTTCTGTGACACATGATGTTAAAATTTGCTTTTTATATGTTATAATGCAACAGTTTTTGTTGCGTCCAAACCCCTTCATGCATATTATAAATATCTTATTAATCTTTATGAAAATCTCTTAATATTCCTGTCTCTTTTATATTCCTCGTTAGAATTTGTTGTTTCCGGACAAGCATATAGTTTCAAAAATATATACATTTTTTAACTATGATTAAATAAGCATTTTCTTACCATCTGCTTCATTATCCACACTGATTCTATACATATAATTCAAAATTGTTATTGGGCAACCCGCAAGGGTGAGCTGATTTTGGAGAAAAACTCAAACGCAGCAAGAATGGTAGATTAAATATTTGTTGAGGTGTAACGTAGCAGAACTTATCATGGTGAACCCTGGGTAACACAATTTCTGCTCCAGCTTTGCCACTCATCTCTACAAAATTGCTATCTCCGACTCGCTGGAATATTCTTAGTGTGACTCTGGTCAGCCTATTATAGTTAAACATTTGGTCGTGTGCCCGGCACTAATTAGTCTTAATTCAATTCTCGAAAAATACCGGAGAATACTTGCACTAATGACATAGAAGCTATTGTAGTGTGTGATGGTAGTAAAATAAATATATAAATTCCTGCTTCTCGATTTTTCTCTCTCTTATATAACACTTGAAAAATATACTCTTTCAATACCTCTTTCCCTTTTTTTCTATCTAAAAGGCTACATTTTGCTTACTAAGGCTTTGCAGACACTGTAAGTCCGTAAAAGTGAGAATCATTACATGGTGGGTTCTAGTGGTGGCTTTCACTACCTAATCGGGACGCCACATAATCATATGGCATTTGTGTCTACGATTTGCACATCCAGAAAATCTATCGACCTAAGCCGGGATCGAACCCGCAACCGAAGCTGACACGCTACATCCAAGCTTCCGCGAGCCGATTCTTTCAGAATGAATCAGATACTTTGAAGAAAAACGTTTCTATATTATTTTTAACTACTCCAAAACATTGGATGAGTTTCCATTGAAGAAATGTTCTGATGATCGAAACAGAAGGGTTCCAAGGGTTTGAGGTCTGGTGAATATGGTGGATGGGACAGAAAATCCCAATTGAGTTCCAATATCTGTTGTCGAATTACCAAATGCATATGAGTCCGACCACTTTTTTGATGAAACACAAAGCCTTTTGATTCGTTACTTCTCTGGTCATTTTTAGCTCCATTACTGTCTGTAATTCTCCTAATCGGGAATGATACTTTTCTGTGTGTATTATTTTGCTGTTTGATATAAGTTTATAATGCTATTTGTTAACAACGTTTTCAATATCATCAAAACATAATCCTCTGGTGAAGATTGGATTTTGAAGGTGGTGAAAGCTTATTCATTTTACGTTTGCTTAGGCATTTATCACTCACATTTATTATAAATAATATGTTTTTTATTCCCATTCACTACTTGCTTCAATAATGGTACCTTCTCTTTGCAATTTTAGAGCGAATTTTAAATGAAAACCTTCAGAGGTTTTCCGTTAAATCGGGGGGAACACACATATCAAAACGGTTTATCAAGCCAAGCTACACAAAATGTTATTTAATGTTCGATTTTAATTATTTTTTAATTTTTTAATCAGTGATTTTATTTGATCGTCTTGTTTGGTGGAGGACCTAGCCAGTTATTCTTAGTCTTCAAATTTGAAATTTGAGATTTAATCTTAACATACCACTTCCATATAGCTCTTTCAGCTACTACACCCCTCTGCACTAAAACTGTATATTTCAGTTGACCCTTGTAAGACATTTTGGATTTTCTGGTAAAAAAAAAATCTTTCAATTTCTATAACGCACTTATACTACTTTCGTATTTAGGAGGTGTAAAACTGATACGGCTAAACCTAACGTAACCAAGTTTGTCTCCAAATATGCCAGAAGTACAATCTTTTAAAATATGCACGCCTGTATTTTTTTTTTTTTTGTATTTTAATTTACTAAGATTGACTCTAAACCAATTAACCAAAAATCGGAATGAATTTTCCAAAAGATCCAATATTTTCTTTTAAATGGTTGTTTATAAAAAAAAATAAAAAAAACATGAAAAATGTATCAAAAAATAAACAAGAAACTTATATATAACTAGAATAGGTTATATTTTAAAATCTTAAATTTTGTACTTTTCTAAAACTAATAAATTTTTAAATTCATATTACTGTAATCTTGCACAAGTATCGTTTACATTAAGATTCATTGCATTTCAGTATGTCCTTATCAAGTATTTTTTTAAATAAGTCATTTTTCTTAAAAAATGCCTTAAATCATAAGAAGCTAAACTGTATTAAGATTAATAGCTTTATATTTAGATGATATAAGTCTTAAAGTGACATAAGACTTATGAAAAGATTACTCAATGAATATAGAAGTAGTCAAAGGGACATTCCCTTCATAATGGCTCCTTTGTTTAAGAAACGTAAGTTGAACTTTTATTTGTACTATAACATTTATATTTGCACCTAAGTAGTAAAAGTTGTACGAACATCAAAATATAAACATTGTATATCAGAAGTTTCTAGCCATATAATATATTTCAAAACGATCGAATTTAATTAATTCTTGCTCTCCTCACGGAAATCTTAGTGATTGCTTTATTTTCTACAGTCTTCTCCAAAGCCCAAAATGCACAACAACATGTGGGTAAGCTAGAAAGTTTTGGTATTATCTATCTCCAAAGAAAATGGGCCTTCATTTTATACTTTACAGATGTTCGGTGAAGTTCCTGACGGCACAAACTGGAGTTTGGGTCGTAAAGTGAGGTTCAAAATGCCTGCATCTGTTCATTTTCATCATATCCAAAGTGATTCGGGTAATGGAAAATAGTTAGTGCCGTCTGGCTTCTAGACAGCATATATCAGACACAATAACGGATTCACAATATAAATATATCGATTTAATGCTTAAATTTAATCTGAAGTATGAGAAAATCTTATTTAACTTATTTATTTTTCAGAAATGCAAAACATCGATAAAACTTATGCTAGTTTTCTATTTATTTAGAATATTGTATATATTGATAGTGTACTTCTCTCCTTGATCTCAAGTGGTAAATAAAAAAAAAATATTGAATATGATTGGCGAAAAATTAGTATTAATTACAACATAAATTTTTTTGCTTTAAGTTTGTATGTATTTTACTTTCAAATACCTCTTCTCCAGACATTAAGGATAATTCAAAATCACACGGAAATCGAACTCTAAAGTAAAAATTTCACTAATAAAATTATCACTTTATAGGAAGCCATCTGATGGTATAGATTGTACGTCACAATGTCAAGAGATTTCTAAGAAATGGTGGCAAAAAAGTAAAATTGTTCACCAGCATTCTGTAAGCCGTCAGTGTCCTAGCCGAATAGTTATAACATAGAGGATGCACAAGTGGATGATTTTTTTACATGGTGGGATTATCGGCCGTCTGCAATATAAGCGTACTTAGTCTGAATTATATTATGAGGGTATTGCAAAAAGTGTTATCTCTAAGCTTTGGTAACGATTCCAAGATGACGAAAATTTTCTAAGACGATACAATACAGGTCACTTCCGAGTTACAATGCCAAATAAGTCCGGTATTCGGCAGCAAGTGCGAAAAGAAGCAGACAGAGCACAACATCTGTCCTGTCTCGTCAGCTATCTGCAGCTATGGTACGATAGTTTCAAGATAAACCATGTACAGACGTTTGGGACATGCAGATCGATATACTTACAGGTCCGTCGGATGTGTTCCTCTCACGGAAATTTACTGTCACCAGCGGTTAGCCTGGTGTACAGAGCGCGCAATGTGGACATCGTCACCGTGGGCTTGGGTGATGTTTTCCAATGAGTACAGGTTTAGTTTGCAGTCTGATTCACGTCAAACTTTCACGTGGAGTACTCCAGGTACCGTTATCACCAAGACAACACCACTGATCAGCACCATTACGATGGTGCAAGAGGAAGCAAATATACTGAACTCCAGAACATATCTGCATGCTCAAATTGGAGCCATGACAGAACATATTTAATGGGACATAATTCTGAAGCAACAGGCATGTTGAATAAGAGAGATATGCTACAATGTGTGTTTATGGATGACACAACACCCATCCTCACTGAGTAGACATTGTAAGCGAATGCCTTCAATCTGAGGATATCACCCGGATGGAATGATTAACATTCTCCTTTGACTCATATGTGGACATCCTTGGCCGACGAGTTTCAGTATGTTAAAAACCTCTTACATGAATGCATGAACATCAAAGAGCATTGCTTGTTGAGAAGTCTAATCTATTTCAAGAACATCTCGATAATTTAATATTCGGCATGTCTAGGCGTTGTTAGGACTGCATTTTATCCTATGGGAACCATATAATAAATTAACCATCATACCAACAATTAAGGTTTTGTAAAAAGGATATTTTTCTTATAATTGCAACAGAGAGCAAAATTCTTAGTTTTTATGTATGGTATCATACGTACATCTTCTTTTTTTCTTATTTACATTTTGTTTAAAAAATGGACTCTATGAATAGGTCATATTTGTTTCGTTTCATTACTTTAATTTGCCGGAGCTGGCATTATTCTATATTTATGAACAATTCTAAGAAAATATTTTCCGAATGTGTAAAATAGTTTAATATGTTATCAAGTTTTCTTTTCCTAAATTATATTTACTGAAACAAAAATTATTTTTCGAAATTATGTTTCTGTTCGAACGCGTACACCAATAAATTGAAAATATTTATGAATAACTATTCTTTATTTAGGATAAATATTACTCTAATCATTTCGGAAAAGAAAATATTCATCAGTTTCTTCAAAACTACATTTTAACTTTACTTACGTAGAAAAATTTATTTTTATATTGTGAAGTAAGCGTTATTCCGTAAGATAAAATAATTGAATTCCTAATAAAGTCAAAATTTTTATACAAATGCAGAATTCACAAGAAATTGTTTTGTTTTGACTGTTTATAAGAGTCAATATTTTTCTATATGTTTGAAACGGATTTTTCTCATATTTGCCTTAAAGGATAGTTAAGAATATTTTAGCTGAAATATTACAAATTCTTTTCTTTTGTATGACAATACTTTTCCGATCTCTGAATTTTTGTCAACAGAAATTTTACATTATATTTTAATTTTTAACATAAAAACAAATATAGTTTATACTCATAAATACACATGCATATATATATATATAGCTAATAATATACTAATTTAGCAACAGGTAGGTAAACAGCAAGACAATTCTGAACAAAGTCATCGAATAACGATAGTAGTACAATAACTAACTCAGAACCTAAGGGCTTACTGATATAAATATAGTTAAAGACAACAACTTTTTCTTTTATTTGCCTCTAATATAGAGCTAAAATAAACTTAATAAAAAGGCAAATACAAATTAAAAAATTATAATACTAGAACTAATTTATAAAATTCTAAATTTATTTGGCATGTAAAATTAATATTCTTACTTAGAAGTATGTAATAAATTCCAAAGTACTAAAAGTACTGTAATTTTTAAAATATCTAAATCGCCAACAACCAAAAGTTGCAGAAAGTAACAACTTACTTTCCTATAAAGATCTAAAGCAATGGAGAGAATATATATATGTATAGGTAGAAAGCAATAGCAATTAAAATTCTTGAACTATTTAGAACATTTTCCCCTCTTTTTCTTACGCCAATTATTAATAACTCAAGTGTATACTTGAGGTGCTAAATTGAAAAATTAATATTGTAACGGGCCTATTTGTGTACCTCCTACTAATAATATTCTTGGGAAAACTCTTTTTTTAAATACTATTCTGTTGAAAACTTTCTCTCGAAGAAGAAGATGTGACGTATGGAAATCAGGGCTTATATTTAAACATTAACTTTCAGTTTCGAGAGAGAGAGAGAGAAGTTAGAAGTTAAAAGATAACCATGAGCGATTAACGTACAGTAATAGAAAGCTAGACGGGAGTATTCCGTAAATTATTTGGTTTATATTTAAGACTGACGATTTGTCAATTAGATATTAAAATTAGATTAGCTTCGGCTTAAAGTAGATCAACAGAGACTTATTTTAGATAATTTGGAATGTGTATAGCTGAGACATTCCTAAAGTATGTGATTAAATTTACAAGGTTCGTCGCCAAAAGCCCTCGTGTAGCTGAACAGTGCGATGTTAATATATATTCTCTCTCTTAACCTCTTAAGTATCACTAGTATGTATATAAGCCTTGTTAAACCGTTTCCTTAATTCCCCTGAACGTACATATACCAAAAGCACGATCTTTTCTGTGCACTGATATCTATAAAGTTATCCCGAAGGCTTTGGAATACAAAAAAAGGACCTTGACAATATTTTCGAAGGATTTACTTATATCAGAGGATTTAATTATTTATTATTTTCTTCCCCCTCCCAATACATCCCATATACTTGCCTACAAGAAAAACGGAGGCATTACGGAGGGGGGATCATGTAGCATTCAACACAGATAAGGGATTATTTATAAACCGTAAACATTATCAAGATAAGTGTTAAATTTTGTATATAATTTTATTTGTGACTGCCCATGAAGTCACTGGTAAATATTAAACGTGTTCTTAGTATAGTTAAATTAATTATAAAATACATTGTGCAGTACTAATTTTTTAAGTGTATTACATCAGTGTAAATTTTAATTTAATGTTCTTTTTTTTTTTGCCAGAATGTATTTTGGTAGTTTAATTTCAGTACATTAATAATTTTTAAAAATAATCTTTTGTTTTCGGCTTTTCAATATGCTCTCATCACCTTCGTAGAGTTATCACGCCCCCAAAGGGAAGCACGTCTCACAGTTTCAGAAACGCTGCGTTAAGGGATTAATATTGTATGACGTTTAAAATTGACAATGGAAGTTTTATTATTAATTTAAAATAGACATATGTATAGCTCTCGTTTCATCATGTTAGCAAAAAGCAAATGTAGTCGCTCTCTTTTTTCAATAATTTTGAAAGATTTAATGGGGTGAAATTTAAATTTTAGAGCTTATTTCATAATTAATAATTTTTTGCTTAGATTTTACAAGCATAAAGCTTTATTTCTTAACATTCTGTAATATTTTAAGATAAATAAGAAAATATTTTGAGAAATCACTCCACAAACTCAAAACAACACAGAATTATATTTCCCTACCAAAGTTTAATCGCTAACTTCGCCAGCATTTACCCAACAGATTGCACAAATTGTGTTTAAGCAAACAGTTAATCTCAGAGTCAGAGCATCGCAATACAGACTTGATTGGATTCGGATATTTGCCCCAAAACTTCTCAGATAAAGCTTAATGATGCAAATGTTGTCACTGAACGAATTCAGACATTTGTCCGAGACATTTGTCCTATCTTATCCGAGAGATAAAATAGTGGCATTTTCAAGAAAGAGGCAAGGTTTATAGAATGTTGTTTGCATTAGCTACATAAAAGTTTCTGAAATAATCATTCCTACAATTTGTTTCAACCTATTTCAATAGATAAACAGTTAGTGTCATCACTGAGTTTTAAATAATTTGTTTGATTTTTCATTGTTACATGTTATAGGAGAAAGTAAACTTCTATTCACAGTGTAAAATTTTTTTCAAGATGTACTAAGTTCAATGAAGATTTTTTCAGGCATAATTTCCAAGTAAATGTTAAATTAATTCATTTATGCATTGTTGCATAAATATGCATATATTGTATACTAAAATTTGCAGTTGATTTTATATTAAACTGTTTTTATCTTAAAAACTCAAAAATAGTTTAATGTATTGTGCCCCATTACCTTTTATTATAAAAAATTATTTTGTAATCTTATAGCGAAATTTTAATAAGTACGTAACGCAACACTAATAATTTGATATACCAATTTGGAAGGTATTTCTGTAGAAACAGAAAGTTACAACAGATGTATTCATAATTTCTTAATTAGAAGGATACTCCATTATTTCATTTATTTATTGAAAGTATTGTTATTTCTTGCTTAAGAGTTTGAAAGTTTTTTTTCATAATTACTTCCCTATAATTACACAGCGTCATGCGATGAAGATTTGCTAAAAAAAAATTTACGTGTAGTGCGACTTTTAAAGTTTTTTATTTCATATTATTTTGAAAATACATACATATTCTATCATATATAAAACATTTGTAATGCGAGAATATCATTTCAAAGTACTGAAAATAAAACTACAATTTTTTTTTTTTTTGTCCGGGGCAACAGATAAAAAATTCACCTAAATTTTATCCCGTTATTCGTCATGTTCATTCTTCGTTCAAATGTTGTCTTTTATTTATGCCATAAATTTGATAATTAAAATATATTTACCTAAGAGCTATTAAATTGTTTAATAATCAACATTATACTACTGAGTACATACTATTCAAACGCAGTAATTAAAATAATAAGAACACGTATTTAGAGCCTCATAAAAATTACTTTTAATAATTTATAATTTATTCATAATTTCTTTTATAAAAACTTTCTCAGAGTTCTATAATTTGGTACAAAAAACAAACATGTTAATAATTCATTTATCTCTATTAAGTATATTGAATAGAGTTTTAATTTTCACTATTTTGCTTCTAAAAATATGGATTCCCTTTTACGTAAGAATCTTATTTAAGAAAATCATGTAATTCTTATATACACTCAAGTCCATAAATTAAGGATAATGAAGTTCAGGAAAAGAAAGAGACAGAAGCAAAGCAAATTTAACTTATTTGTAAAGTCTATTTATTAATCAAAAGGTAAAGAGCAAAATAGATGCTATATGTTTGACATAATTAATAAGTATTGCGATTTTTACTCCCTGGAGCAAATTTCAAAAAAGAAATTATTTACAAAAAACAGTAAAACATGGTTAGTATGATGGTTAATACGGAGTATGTCTCCCGGACGATGCAATACAGGCCTTACAACGCCTACACATGCTGAATATCAAATTATTAATCTGATCTTGGGGAATATTACACCACTCCATCAAGCAATGCCCTCCGAAGTTCCGGTAGACAGGTGGGATGGGGTTGACGGGCTGCAATTCGTCGACCAAGCATATCCCACACATGCTCTATTGGATTCAAGTCCGGTGAGTATGCTGGCCAATCCATACGGGTGATATCCTCCGATTGAAGGCATTCGTCTACAATGTTTGCACGGGGAGGACGGGCGTTGTCATCCATAAACCGAAATTCAGCACCCATGGCGCCCCAAAACAAACGTACATGTTGTTTCAGAATGACATCCCGATAGATGTGGCCTGTCATCGTTATACTCTTAACAAGCAGGTCAGTTCTGGAACCAAGAATAGATCCTCCCCAAACGAGCCATCCTGCCCACCGTAACGGTGTCGTTCAATGGTGTTCTCTTGGTAATAACGGGTACCTGGCGCTCTCCATATGAAAGTCCGGCGAGAATCAGACTGCAAACTAAACCTGGAATCGTCGGAAAACTTCACACAAGACCACTGTTGTGGTGTCCACAATGCATGCTCTCTACTCCAGATTCATCGCAGGCGACAGTGAGTTGCGGAAAGGGGAACACATCTGACAGGTCTACGAGCATATAGACCAATGTGCCCTAAGCGTCTGTACATGGTCTGCCTTAAATCTGTCGTACCGGTAGCCGAAGAGAGCTGACGAAATAGGTCTGATGCTGTGCTCCGTCTGTTTCTTTTGGCAGTAACTGCCAAATACAGGTCCTCATTCGGCGTTGTAACTCGGGGGCGATCTGTGCTGTAACATCTACTCACATTGCCATCATCTTGGAATCGTTGCCAAAGCCTAGAGATGACAATCTGGGCGATTCCAAGTTCCTCGGATACTTCCAGCTGTGTACGTCCACATTCCAGTCATCCGATAATTGTACCACGTAAAATAACATCCAAATGCTTCCTTTGTGCCATAACGATGCGGTCATTGCACTGAAAGGCTTTTAAAGCGCTTGTGAACAATTTTACTTCTTTGCCACCATTTCTTATATACCCCTCTCTTACACTCTCGTCATTGTGACGTACTATCCGCGCCATCTGGTTATTTCCTGTAATTTGCATACTCTTCTTCAAGATTTGTGTGATAATTCTACAGGTGAAATTTTTATTTTAGAGTTCAATTTCAGTTTGATTCTGAATTATCCTTAATTTATGGACATGAGTATATTTTAAGTATTTAAACATTTTCTAAATAACATTATTTGACTAGATCTTTTATGTATCTCTTGAGCGAATATTAGTAATTAAAATGAGAAACTCATTTACCGTACACTTTATAAATTATAGTTTCCGTTCACATTAATTAAGAAACATTTCGAAACGTCATATGCTCATTTTTTTTACTCAAACATTAATAGTAAGTAGAAATTTTTGATTCAATTACTTTTAAAAAATATTTTGTTCGAAGAAGTAATTTAGCATGATGTAAGAAAAGATGTGTAGAAAAATATTTATTTCTCAAAAATTTACTGTTAATCTTAAAAAAAAATTAATTTGTTATTTGTAAATACATAAAAAGGTAATTCGTATTAATTTTGAAGATGATTTCTTAAAAATGACAGATGGGAGCTTGTTCACTTATAGCAGTGGTCTTCAAATTGTGTTCCATGACTCATAATTAAAATACCGGAAGGAAAATTGTAAATGTGTATGCAAAATGGGTTCACGTTCTCTATGAAGATTGTATAACGAAGTTACTAAAACTCTCATCCCAATCAATAAATCTGCAAAATTTATTTATACATTATTTTATTTATAATGCTGTCTTAACTTTTATTATACTATAATAATTATACATGTCATACCTACTAATTAGTAAATATGCTATTGTTTACTAACCCGGGTTTCACAAAATATTTTAATACTCATTAATACAATGGTTCGCAAAACAAATTTTCATTTGTGAAAAAATAGCATATAATGAGAAAGAGGGAATAAGTAATGGACATATCAACAGATTGGACGTTAAAATCAAAATTTAAGCAAGAACTGCTCCTAAATGTTAGGTTGCAAATTCATGCAAAATACATGAGATTTCTCACCCAGCTAGAAACATTTTAATGCCGTTCAGAACAATGTATGGAAGTGAACTGTGACAGTAAAAACAAAACATTAAAACAAATTAAATGCGGAATGTAAAATGTGACTGCCAATACATTCAATAAATCCTATACTTCTACAGCTTGAGTAAACAAATGCAAGTACATATCCCAGTTATTAAATATAATGTAAGTGATGTTATGTGACACTTGGATAACAAATTAATATTTTTAATGCAAGTAAATTATATTAAAACTTTTAATAAATACTTTTTTTTTACATGAAGTACATATAATCCGTTGATCTACTTTAAATTATTATTTTAAGATATATTCTTCTAAATGCGTGGAATGAGTTCCCCTGAAGACACCTTATAGTTCTAAGGATTTCGTGAGTCGAAAAAGATTGACGACCACTGAAAGAAATGACAGAGATAAACTAACACGTGAACTGTAATTGCATTAATTTATAGTACTTCAGGGAATAAGTTACTGTCTAAAAATATTATGAGAGAGGTTCCCATTCTTTTACATAAGATCAAGACAGCTGTGACTGATGACGAGTCATCAGAGTCCGGGCTGTGAAGGAGGGAGGGAAAATAAGAAATATGGTGTCCTAATAAGGTTAATGTGAGTCATTCGGAATTGGTGCAGGCAATTCACTTAAAGATCCCTAAGGAGTGATCTGAACTATTGAATCTAGATAACGAGGCTGGAAGATGGAGATTGATAGTGAGACTCTGGACTTGATTTTTATTCTTCACTTATTTCATTTCTAACGTCAATTAAATGTATAAGCTATTTTAAAAAATATTCAGAATCATGTTCTGTACTTGATATAATGTTCATTTTTGTTTAATTACGGAATAGTAGCATCATTTTTTAACACTATATGTGTACACAATATATGTTTTTGTTTTTAAATTTTCAGTAAATTTTTAGCTTGAAATACAAAGAAAAAAAATTATATAAGAACATTCAACATTTTGGGTTGTTATGACTGAATGTTGGTTTTCCAGCAAAAGAGAATAGAATAACGTGGTTTTTAAAGAATTTAGAGCTTTTTAAATAACTAGTTTTTTAAGGACAATTTTTTACACTTATGCATGATGCTAATCCACATTAGTAATTTTTTCTTAAGAGATAAATTTCAAAGCATGAGATACAAAGGCCAACACCACTTGTAACAGTATAGATCCATCATTACTGCTCTCAGATTTACTAACCAAACCTTCAAAACAATCAGTTATTTCAGAATCACTCTCAGATACATTTATACATAAAGTAGAATCCGATTCCACTTTATAACTTAAATCCATAATATATACAATATTAAAACACATATATATATACATAAAATTATCACAGAACTCAAACCACGTGTATTCACAAAGAGCGAAACTAAATAACTGAGCTAAAGTTATAAAAGCTAATCGCTAATAAAAGTGTTTGGTTGTGCTAAGATCTAGTTTAAAATAAAATAACTATCTCTAAACACGTTACTAATAATCTAGTATGGCCATCTGGTGAGAAATGAACATCATTCCGGGCATAAAAAATAAATAGTTTTAATCTTTTTAGCGCGGTAAAATTTTGAACACTCCAGCCAGGAAATATTTCGGGTACCAAGTATAAAATGTTAAAAATAGTTTTCATTTCAAGCTCTATTTCGTTTACTTAAGACATTAACATCCATCGAACCAGTAGTAAGCGATTCGAAACGGCCATTTATTCCTTCAAATCTATTTCACTTTATTATTGGGTACGGTCAGATTTTTTTTTGCTTTATTCAAACTACTGATGAAAGTTTATTTAAAGCATGTCCAGTTAACATGAAAGTAGAATTATTTTCCTCTGCCGTTGTCGTCAGTCATATGATAAAGTCTTTTACATTCAAAATACAAGTCTCAATTCGACTGATGAATTGACGAGAAGCTGGTAATTTGTTTGCATCAGAAGGCTCCCGATTATTTTTAACAGAAATGCTTAGAAAAGATGATTTGTCATTTAGATGTTTATGTTTGAAGCTTAACAAAAAACTAGCCACTATCCCTACGTTTCTCTGGATATTTAATTAAATTATAGGGTTATACAATTTTATTTTGTTATTGTTATCTAAGAGCTAACATTAAGTATTGAATTGTATTGAAAAATATTCTTATAGCGCTCACCTCTTGCTTTAAAAAGGATAAGACTTGAATTTCTAGAATTGAAGTATAATTAACATTTGCACTCCAGTGGCATCCTTTTTTCTTCTCAAACACCATTTTTAGTGGATTTCTACTCATATAATGAAATATACTTGATAAATTCCAAGTTTGTAAGCTTAA
>BMAO01029259.1:0-37154 GCA_019973975.1 Trichonephila clavata
CCAGTATTCACAACAAGATTCATAATTTTTTGTTCTCGACAATGCTCGCCCTCATACAGCCAATATTGTCAAACAGTTCCTGGCAAAAAAAGGGAAGGGAGGGTGCAAATTAAAAATCTATCAACCATACTCGCCAGATCTCAATCTTCTAAACTTCTTCCTATTCCCACGACTAAAACTCGCTTTTGAAAGGAAAGAGATTTGACGATATTCCTAACATCCAACGAAACCCGATAAGGCTTTTGAACTCCCTCCCAAAAGAAGACTTTATGCAAAGTTTCTAGGATATGTATAGCAGGTCTCAGGGGTGTATAGCTATGGGAGGTGACTATTTCGAAGTAGAGTAAGGTAACCTTCGTTAATAATTCATCTACGTTAATCTTACAGAACTATTCACCGAACTTTTATTGTCAGAGGTTGCATAATGTAAATTGTCCATAATTAATTAATTACTTTCCTAAGATACTTAAAATTAGCTTTTTATTATGCCAGCAACATTTGTGATCATACTTGTCTAGAATGGAAATTCTTACCATATTTTAAGAACTCAAGAACGAAAGCAGATTTCTCCATTACATTTTAATTAATTAGTTATGTATAAGCAATAATGCCAACCTTGATTATAATTTCAATTTATAATAAAAATAAATACATCATTTAAGTATATCATACTTTTTTCAAAAATTTTATGTCATCTTCATATTATAAACTGATATCTTAAGACATTTATCTATTACTCTAGGAATAAATTTATTCATCAATTTTTAATAGAAAAATAATTCAGCCACCACTCTAACACAAGTGTGATAACACTAACTAGTGTGTAGCATGGAATACATAAATAAACAACTAAATCTTCATTTTGTAAGGTGCATGGGAGTGTGTATGTACACAATGCTTCGTTATTTTATAATCATATAAGTACTCTCTGGAAATATTTCAGAAATATTTTATCAATCTTTGACGCTATTTATTAAAAATTGCTATTTTAATGACAATTTTCGCAATATTTTGTTGTATTAAGTTAACGAAGAATTTTACAATAGGGAAGTTAATAAAAACCTAGAATTTTTAGACTTAAATCTTTAAGTGCGAAAATTGTCATAACAGAGTCCCGGAAATTGTTTTTCAAAGGAAATTGTACAGTGTAGTAAAATTAAACCATATCGGGCTAAAATGGTGATAGATCAGATTTTAGAATTTCTTTAAATGATTAAAGAAATTCTAAATCTAAATTAGATGATTTAGACACACCTTAAATCTATGAAAAATAAAGCATTATTTGAAAGATCTCAACTTTGTTATTTTGATATTATTTGAACATATAGTTTAATTTTCATTGTTGTATAAATTCAATTTACGAGTTCGGTTATATATATTAATTAAATCGTGTAACGTGGGTGCGCTTGATGATACTCTCTTTCAAAGCTCACGTTTTATTAAAGCATATTCAAAAAGTTGTATTGTAACTTCACAATATTCAGCTACACGAGGGCTTTTGGAGACGGACCGTAATTTTGAACACTGGTCAAGGGACGAGGATGACACCTGAGCTGCTAGCCTGACCCCTCTCCTAGCTTCCACACCAAAAGGAGGACATTTGAACCTCGACAAATTTAATGTGCATCGGCACCCTCTGCAAGGTGGGTTTCCACAGCGGTACCAGGCTCGAACTCATGACATGGCAGCCAAGAGACTATTACTTTGGCCACTAGACTATTGTGACCACTCAAAGTAGCATTGTGAATCATATCTAACCAAATATATATATTTATTGAAAATGAGGAAGAAATAATAAAATACCTTATGAAAATATTTTGAAAAGATAATGAAGATAAAATAGAAATAGGAGACTCATTGAAGGTAAGAAAAATTTGAACAAAGAAGAGAGGTCCAAATAAATAATTGTCTAAAAAAATAGAATTTTGGAGAAACTGGATGGCCTTTATTATAATAATAACAAAGGTTTTATGTTTTTTATAAAAGACAAATTTACAATAAAAATTAATTGCATTTTCTTTATACTAATAGCAAGGAAAATTTTTATGTTATAAAAGGCAGGTTAAAAAAATAAAAAAGTTTAGAAATTTTATGCATTTAGTGTTGAGAAGGAAAAACAAACTTGGATAAAATTCCAGAAGCCGCGTCAAACATTTAAAGAAATTCCATTAAATTAAAAATTATTGTTGTTCAATAGGAATAGATATTATTAACAAAACATTTAACTGCTTAATGAAACAAAGTATAAACCGGTGTAACGCATACCTGTAATTTTTAACTACGCTTTTACTCTAAATATATTCTCTGTAAAACACTCAAACTTTTCTTCACGGAAAGACCTGAAATACATATGCACAATGCTCTTACCTTTTCCAGTTCCATTTGGAAGAGTTTCTCCGACTTTCCAGAAATGGTGTAATGAATTAACAAGCGATAAGAAGAAAAGTAAGTGTGAGGGGGGGGGAATGATTCAAGAGATTAGTAGTATTTCAAAACAATAATACCTGCAGATGTGCGCAAAATTAATTTCTTGATATTCAAAAAAAAAGGTCGAAATTAGAGTAAAAATGAATTTCCCAATCGAATGAATTCGTGAAATTAAGAGTCAAATAATTTTTCTTTATCCAGTCATTTGAATGCCATTTTGAAATGAATATCTACGGCTTTAGTAAATTCCATTTGCTTTAGTTGAGGTACAATATAAAGTTTTCCTTTCAGTAGTGAATATGGGTCCTGCAGAACGGAATCAACACAATGGTTTCGAATGCAGAGTCATTCAGTGTGGTATTAATGAAAGCTCAATACGCAAAAGGGAAGAGTGAAATAGAATCACCATAATTAATGCGCTATATAATGAAACGCTTTTGCTAAATAAGCTCAAAATGACCCAGCCCGGATGAGTGTTCCAAACTGGTCTCAGAAAATCGCAGAATAGGTTAATTTTAACAGCAACAGTGTATACGTGTATGTGCCTAAAACTACGTGAAAAAGAATGCGCATCAAAGTGAAAACTTGCAGGCAACTTATAGTGGAGTATACAATTTATGGCACAGAATATGCAAGAAAAAATTTAATAAGGTATATGTATTCTTTTAAATAAATATCATTTAATTTCTTTTTTTTTTCCTCTCTCATGTTTATTTTTAAATTATTATTTTTTCATCTTAGCGTATAATGGCACCCATAAACTAAAATCTTAGTTTTTCTATTTGGCCATACACCTGAATATACAGTACTTACGCATAAAAAATAAAAATAAAAACTCAAGTAAAGCAAATTGAGTGAGAAATCAATTCAACCTTAAAAAAGGCGTTATAACAAGAAGTAACAAGTTATAACATTTTTGACTTTTATCTTCGTGTACATAATAAATTCCCCAAACATGTATTTTTTAAATATTTTTATAAAGAATAAGAAAATAAATTTATTTTGTTTCAAATATTTCAAAAATTGCACTCCTATTTTAACTTGGAAATACTTTTCATGACTTTCTGTCCGTTCACCAGTAAAAATACATTTAGCCACAAAACAGCTTGTAAGAGTATTATATTGAATTTTTAAACTTAAAAATACTAAACTAGGAAAGCCACAAAGAATATCAATCGGAAACTCGCATTATTTTTTTAAAGAAAAAATTGATTTTTTATAGGAATAGACGAATACTTTGAAACAATACATAGATTTTAATGTCGATTGATTGTTTTTTTATCCAGAATTTCAAAGCAAAGCAGAACTACCAGTGACAAACCTCTTAATTTTGAACCTCGTTCAAGTGACGAGAACAACACCTGAGCTAGTATTCCATTCTCCAAGCTTCCACCCCAACGAGAAAACTTTGAGCCTCTACCGATTTAACGAGCGTCAGTTCCTTTATAGGGCAGGTCTTTAATGGCGAGTGAGTGAATATTAACGTCGCACTGTTCAGCTATACACGAGGGCTTTTGGTGACGGTCCACGTAATTTTGAACCATGGTCAAGTGACGCGGACAATACCTGAGCTGGCACCCCTCTAACTACCACACCAACGGAGGACGTTTGAGCTCTCGACAGATTTTACGTGCATCGCTCCCCTACACGGCTGGTCTTCAGTGGTACTGGGATCGAACTCATGACACGCTAGCCATGATCCAATGCCTAGACCACTTGGCTACCGTGGCCTAGGTCTTTAATGGCACCAGGGCTCGAACTCATGACTCAAAGCAAATATAGGCGGCCACGAGTTCACTACCATGACCTTCCGGCTACCACGTCCACTTTGAGGTCAAATTTTCTTTCATAACTATATTGCCAGTAATGAGTTTAATTTTGTAATTTATATTTTATCTTACGTTTTAGCTTAACTTTACACTCCCCCAATTGAATTCTGGTCGTTTAAAATATAAAACCTTATATATATATATATATATATATATATATATATATATATATATATATATATATTATATATATATATATACAAGGGGTGATCAAATGAAAAGGTACGAAACGACATAAAAATGAAACAGTTAAATATTTGCATATTCCGCCAAGGGAGAATGTAGCGAGATATCTCGGGATGCCATTGGAACTGACTGGGATCGGATCATGCGCGGGTGCCCGCATGCGCAGGAGAGAGCAAATGCCCTTATAAAAAGCGGCGTCCAAATGATGCGAGCACAGAATTACTCGAGCACAGAAAAGCATTAACTCCGATGTGTACTGTGAGACACTCCGACGCCTACGCAGGTCCATCAAGAATAAAAGACCGGGGCTGCTCACGGAGGGTGTGGTTCTGCTCCATGATAACGCGCGTCCACACGTCTCCAGAGTCACACAAATGGAACTGGACAAGTTCCAATGGGAGACGTTGGACCATCCGTCCTACAGTCCGGACATGTCACCCTGCGATTTCCATGTGTTTGGTCCACTGAAAAAACACCTGAAAGGAAAGCGCTTCAACTCGGACGACGTACTCAAGGACACTGTGAAGGACTGGGTCTCGTCACAGTCACAGGAATTCTGGGAACAAGGAATCCTGCGGCTTGTTCATCAGTGGGATCGTTGTGCTCAGGCCTATGGTGTATATTTTGAATAAAGTCTATATTTGTACCCACCGTGTCGTTTCGTACCTTTTCATTTGATCACCCTTGTATATATTCAAAAATGTGAAAAATTCTTCTATTCTACTTCTAATGAAACACACTTAAATCGATTTTCACGATCAAAATACCTACTTTTGTTAAAATCATTCTAAGTTACTTGGATTTGCAAAATCTCGAGGGTATTTCAATAATCAATGCACACACAAATGTGCGTATTTAATCCTATTTACATTTTTACCCAAAGAACAAGGCTTTAAAATTTGAATTCAAGAATTATCTTATAAAATAAGCCTTTATATTTATTTTTATCCCATTGCAATTGTGACAAAACAACTTAACCATGCTTGGCTTTTTTGAAGCACAACTTTTCTATTATAATTTTAAATGTTCATGTCTTTTTAGAATAAAGCATATGTTTTACATGCTTCTTTCAAAATTTGTGTCTATAACATTATTTTTCATCCCAAGTATACCTTAAAATTAATATTTTGTATTTTGAATGAATACTAAATATATTTAAACTATATTCAGATTTACGTAACAAAAAATGAGAATATGGTATAATTATATATCTTTATGTTTATGTGGCGAACTTTGTTTCTCAATTTCGAAAATTATTCTTATCATAATATCTAAAATTTTATCCATATAGTATTACTAAAGCAGAGGCTTTCTATTCCCTTCAAATATTCAAACAACAACTGTAGGTGATTTCTTTGCCTTCAAATTTAATTATTTTTAATAATAATGTTGGGTTGAAGCCAGTGAACTATTGTTTTCTTGTGTAAGGATATCTGTGTGATGCCCCCACGCGTTTTCCCCGTTTCCTCCCCCCACATTCATTCTACGGGGACCAAACCTCGATCTATACGCTACGTGCGATGATCTTAACTTATGCTGTTGCAATATTCATAATCATTTTATTTGCTTGTCCTCAATAAATTGTGCTGTCCAGAAAGGTCTGAAGAACTTATTTTACAAAAAGAACAACAAATAAAATTTTAAGAGATGAACACACACACATTTTTGATTAAATATTATAAAAAAACATTACCACGTTAATTCTAGAAAAAATAGATTCCACTATAAAGTCGCTATAAAAATATAGAATTCATTTTATTTTATATTATTGCCTTATTCATCATGGCGAATAGTTTAAACTAAAAAAAGTCGTAAATATAATATACTTAAAATAAAAATAACATTCTGCTTTTCTAACTCAACTCTTTGACTTAAACAGAAATTCAAAATAAGTAACAATCTTTATATATTTATTAACTGACAAAATAAAGTAAATGCATTATAAATCTGCCAAGTTTGGAATACTTTTATTGTTCAAAGAGCTCATTAGCAACTTATTTAAATTTAAGTTAATAACATTCAAGTTAAGCATAGAATCGGAAACTTATTATAGAATCGGAGACTTATTTTATAATCTTAATGTAGTAAAACTATTTTTTTTTCATTCTTTTAAGTTATGTGCAAAAGTTAATTTAATTTGGCAATATTTCTGACAAAATATTGCAGAACTTTCAACTGAAAACTAGAGGGAAAATTGAAAGATATAAACCAAACATAAAATATAAAAATAATTTATTTATTTAGAATGAATTGGAGGTTGAAAAATTTAAAAGCGAAGTAGCTATTTTGAGAGACAATAAGCTCAAAGAAAGCTAAAGTAAAAAACACTTTACAAGTAGAATGCATATTCTATAGAAAAACTAAACTCTCTATTACAAAAAAAAAACGACGCACCAAGAATAAATTGTCAGATAGAGACAAAAATAGGTGGGTAGGAAAATTATGTACAGAATAAAAAAGGATTACAATTTCAGAAAAACTGAATTATTTATTTCAGAGTAACATAGTTACAAAGTAACTAACTGAATAAGGTGTTGACCCATCTCTAGATTGGATGCAAGCTGCCACACGACGTGTCATTGAGTGGTCAACCGCCCTGATGGTCTTCTGCGGTATTTCTTGCCAAAATTGCTCAAATTGTCGGATCTAGTCTTTAACATTACCTGGGGTTGCTGTCACCTTCCCATAATATCCCAGACATGCTCGATTGGAGAGAAATCTGGCGATCTGGCTGGCTAGGAAATTTTTAATAAGCTGTAAGACAGACCATAGCAACACGTTCTGCATGAGATCTGGCATTATGTTGCTGAAAAATAAATCCAGGTACTGCAAAAGGAACGGTAGCAAAACTGTTCTCAGAATGTCGTCGACGTACCGCCCGTAAGTGGGCCTCTAATGACAACTAAAGGGGTCCGGCTGTCAAAAGAAATGGCACCCCAGACCATAACTCTTGGTTGATGGCCTGTGTGGTGTGAAATAGGGAAAGCAGGATCGCCACCCTGCCCTGGGTGTCTCCAAACACGTCTTCGATGATCATCAGGACACAGTTGGAAGCACGATTCGTCGCTAAACACTATACATCCCCATTCACATAATTCCAACCTGATCAAGCCAATCACCACAGTAATCTGGGTCGACTGTGTGCAGGCGGGAGTGGCAAGTGGCGTAGTGGTCGGTACGAGCGTAAATTTTGCTCTATCAGCCGTCTGGGAATGGTCGTGGTGGACACTTGTGTGGGTCACATGTCTGATGTGGTTGATGACGATGAATCAAGCGTTGTGACAGCTGATCCGATAATCAATCTGTTCTCCCGATCTGCTGTGGCCCTAGGTCGACAGCTACCATTATGACACTGAAAACTGTCACTGTCCACCCATTCTTGCCAGCATCTTCTAATGGCCGCATCTCTTCGACCCATATGATGAAAGATTCTTCGATTTGTCCAAACTTCTCCTCTTTCAATCCAATGATACGACTTCTTTCAATCTCTGACAGTTGCTCGTAATGAGCTCAAATCCTACGGCGAGGCATTTTTTCAGTCGTTGAAAGGTATCCTAAATCGCAATACAACAGAAATTTTGACAATCAGATTGAGAATCGCTTCTTATATACACCTGCTGAGTGCGCAGTTCCGATGCTTTGTAGCTTCCGTTATTCATTCGTTGGACACCAAATTCTAATCATTTGCATGTTCGGTACAAATGATTTTGCGTAAAAATTTCATTACAATGTCATTTTTTATTCAAATACTTTTCTCAAATATATTTCAAGTACTTTAAGATTGAGAATGACTTATGTTCCTAAATATACTTTTTGAAGCTCCCTCATAATAAGAAACAGCCTTTTTGGATACAAAAACTCGATGAAATATCGGCATATTTCGCTTAAATGAATTGCTAAAATATATACTAAAACACACTACAGTTTTCATTATCCTTAGGCAAATTTTAAAAATGACTTAAGAGAATATGACTTGAAGAAAAGTAAATAAAAGCAACTTTTTTACTATAAAAATTTTGACTAGGTCAGTAATATTTTGTATAAATAAAGAATTCTAAGCGAAAAATCCCTGTTTAAATTCATTACAGAAATACTCCATTTATTTATTCTGTAAGGTTATTTTTTCAAGAAAATGTTTCCTAAGAAAGAATTTTAGAAATTAATTTACAAAGTTCAAAGATGACATTTTTGTTACAAAATATTCACTTATTTAAAAACAAAACCTTTAAACAACATTCGGCAAAAATAAAATAGTTATAAATTGGTGCACTTTTTTACATGCAGCAAATTTTCAAATGAAAATAAATATTGCACAAATATCAGAATCTGTTAGATGTATCTTTAAGAAAAGTCAGTAATGAGATCATTAAAAAGCTATTAAACATATTTGCTAAAACTAAAAAAAATTGATGAATTAAAAATATTTTTCTTTAATCTGCAATTTATTTCTTCTTGATTCTGATTTTAAAGTCTCTCTAATTAAACAGATAGTTCTAAAATAGAAACAGCACAATCATAAAAAAAAAGCTTAATATACAAAGTAAAAAAAAATAGCCAGAAATCAGTTTTTCTAACAATGTTCAGAAAATAATATCTATTATCAGATTTTTTGACATAATTAAAAGAAAGCTCCATTTTTACAGGATGTTAAAGTTTCAGAGATTCAAGATGTAGTTATTTATTTATACTGTTTTCGATATTTAAACGCTTGCGCTATCATTGAATTTTCTATCGATATCGAATATATTTTCATTATTTTAAGAACTTTTAAAAAGGCTATACAAATTAAACTGTATTAAGTGAAGCAACCTAAAACTATTTAGTATAAGGGGAGGTTCTCGTTTTTGAACACGTGCATTTTTATACTTTGTCGATCCTTAGCAAGGATTCGGATCCTACTGAAACCGATAGTTAGGTTAGTACACTATTGATGATTTATGCTCATTTTTTCGTATTTTAGTCCATTTTTTGAAACTTGTAAAACTGTCAACAAGAGTGAAGAAAAAGTGCACTTATAAGACGTTATATGTTGTTTGAGTTCCAAAAAGGGAATAACTCGATGGAAGCAAAAAGAAACTTGTGGGTCATGTTAACTAAGAAAGAGTAATAGCTGGAATATACCACAAAGATGGTTTGTAAAATCTTGTAAGGGTAATTTTTCTTTGAAAGATGAATCAAGATCAAGAAGACCATCAAATATCAGTGCTACGCAGTAGATACAGACAAATCCCACGTTAACTTCCACAGAAGTGGCCTTCAAGCTGAAATTCATGGGACTACTGCATTAAAAGACTTGGTTTCTTGTCCAAACTCTCTGTTTGGGTGCCACATGAATCAAGAGGAAAAAAACTTAATGGACAGAATTTCGATATGTTCTTCTAATCCTGATCGTCTCAAAAGGAAACACTTTTGGCATCACTTGGTGACTGGAGATAAAAAGTGGATAGTGTTCAAAAGCGGGGTTAGAAAAAAAGCATATGTTTGTAAAAGGAAGATACCACTATTCACATCCAAAGTTGGTGTATAACAGAAGGCCATGTTGTGTTGTTGGGGAGACAGCAAGTGTTTAGTGCACTATGAGTTGCTGAAGGAAAATGATGCTTTCTATAAATAAATTCAACATAAACGTCCATCTTTGGCCAATGGAAAGGATATGATTCTTCATCACGATAACGCTAGACTACACGTGGCAAGAAACAACACTTAAAAAATTGCAGAGCTATGTTGAAAATCTTTACCTCTGCCAGCATATACTCCTCATATTGCACCATCTGACTATCATCTGTTCAGGTCGCTGTAAAACTTTCTTGAGGAAATTAAATGTATAAACTACGAGAATGCCAAATGTCAGTGGAAAAATACTCTGTCACCAAAACAGATGACTCCTTTTCCAGGGGTTCTAGATTAGCTGCCAGAACGCTAGCAGACAGTTGTAACTAACAAAAGACATTATATATCAGATTAAATTTTAAATAAAAAAAAGAAAAGATTTTTGTTTTTGTTTTTTCTTAAGAAATAACGACAGAACTTTCCCTCACTCTCAATAATAAAAGAAGTACTTTAAACGGTGATATGCATGCTGAGATACATACAAATATAACTTTTAATTTTGGCTGAGAATCTGAATATATTAAATTACAGTTTTGACTTTTTATGTAATTCATTTCCCAACGAAATTGCTTTTCAAATTATTAGACTAGTAAAGCGATTAACTCAAGTATAAACCAAGAGAATATGTGTGTGTATATATATATGTGTGTATCGTCATTTAATTGCTTAAATGGCTGATCAAAAGTCAGCATTCTTCACCGGTGCAGAGTGTAATACGAGCTACTGACCGAGCTCAAACAGGGACATATAATCAGCTTCCATGACAATGGACTTTCCCATTTAAAATCGCTTCTCATTCGGCATTTAATGGATAGAACGATTTAGCTATGTTTTTCGGATTTCATTATGGGATAACGATTACATTCTGGCAAATTATTAACTTTGGTAACTAAGATACAATGAAATGCTGACTTATTCCAATAAAGTCACGTGTTCTCTGTACTTGATTGCTACTTATTATTTAAAATCTTCAGTGAACTTCCATACCAAAGTAACGGGGGGACTTTGGCCTCGACAGATTTAACAAATATCAACCCCTCTACGTAGCAGGTCTTCAGTGGCGCTGGGGTTCGAGTTCCCGACGGAGTTCGGAAATATAGCCACTAGGCTACTGTGGCTACATCTAATACATCTCGGAGTCATCTTTTAAATGGTCATCTCTTTGACATAGCGCATTGTATAAATCTTTTGTAAAAACTATTATGATCTAAAATAAAGAATTTGAAATCTGTTTTTAATTTTACTTTGGCTAGCTTATCAGTACAAATCATTGTGTGATTACTAAAATATACTTTTAAAACCTATATAAATTTTCACATTTATTTGAAATTTTCAATAAGAACATTAGAATCGGTGTGAAACATATTCATATACATATTGCTCAAAGTTCGAGAAGAAAAATCGAAATTCAAATAACTGGGATAACGCATCCATTGGGGAAAGGAGAATACTTGAGTTTCATATTTGTGTTGCAAGCATATCATTTCTCAGATGCTCAATTGGATTTGTGCGTTCTTTCCAGTGATGATTAATCTAACCCCTTGTTTCTCTCTTCAAGCTTCGCAATTTATTCAATTGGGGAAGCACTGAAATGCATCAATTAATCCCCGATGTATTTAATTAGTTTCCACATAACTTGATTAAAGGATTGTCCTCTTTGCGATTTTCAACCTCCATCTATTTTCGAATTTTCAAGGATACATAATTGTTTGCAGAGTAGATTAATGAGTGAAGTAACTGAATATTTCATTTACAAAGAATAAAGTTTGTAGCTGAATTTAAATAAAAAAAATGAAATAACAAAAGTTCATTTTAATTGTACAATCAGGAAATTCATTTTCACCGAACACAAACAGTAGTTTTTAAAACAAATCATTATAGTTCAATTTATTCTTCATAAAATCACGTTTAAGGAAGTAATCTGTTTCAGGATTTATTTTCTTACAAAATATAACATGGATTTTACATATAACTAGAATTTATTTATTAAATTGAAAAGAATTTGTTTTATTTATTATTATAACCTATATTGTCATTGTGTGTGTATCCGAGGTGCCATTTTTATGGATGACAACGTACAGCCGTACAGGTACCGTGCTATTCTGGGGCTTCTAGAAAGTAGAGATATCCATATTATAGATAGTTCAACATGTCGCCTTAATTTAAATTTCATTGAACATGAGTTGAATGTACTGAGAAGATGACTCATGCCTCAATCGTATCCACAGGAGAATATCAGAAAAAGGAGAAAGATGCTCCTTGAAGAATGGTAAATCTTGCCTTGAGAATTATTGGATAATCTGTTGTTGAGTATGAACACATGCAAAGCAAACACTGAAATTAGGGAAATCATATACTTAATGAGGAGCTTTGATTTATAAGTCTCCCTCTTGGCAAGACAGTGTTTATACTAACATCATATCCTTGCTTCCATCCATACGGTATACTTTTCGTTCATTTTTTGCTGCAAAGCTTTCTTCATCATTTAAGTACTTACTGTATCGAGACTCTGTAGCAGAGATTTCATGTTTCTAAGTTAATATTTTACGGAATAACGGCAACATCAGAAAAGTAGCTTAAATTGCTTAAATTCAGTTCACTGGTGTATATATTAATTCTGAAGCTTATATATATATATATATATATATAACTCTGGTATTCTTTTTAAGTGCGACTTAGGTAAAATAATCCTTTAAACATACACACACAATCCTGATCGTATTCCTAAAATTCGGAAATTGATCATAACTCGTCTTCCATGCTATGAAAACAGCATTTCTATATATGTAAGATCGACTTCGAAAGTAACTTTTGAACAGCGTGTGCCTACATTGTCAAAGCCGTATAACACCGTACTCCCAATTGAATCATTTATCTTCATTCCATCTCATAATTTCGCTTTCAAATTTACATCCATTCGTGAGTCTCATGCATGATTATGTATATGTATTATAATTATTATACAGTGTACTTTTGTAATGTATATATACAAATCTTTCATTAATATCTGTTCAGTACTATTAGAGAAGATAAGCTAAAAGAGAAAATTGTCTTAATTTTGGGCATCATTATTTACGTGCAACATTAAAAATCCATTTTTTGCGAAAGAAATTCGCTTGAGATTAACATATTCACACTTTTAAGCCATCACAATTAATGTACATCTTTTAAACTTATTATTAAATTAATCTTCTTGAAAATATTATATATTCAAGACTTCAATTTTTTTTTTTAATTCCTTCGATTTTTAATCCTTATTCTTTTCGTGATGTTTTCGATAACTCTTACCTACATGAAATCAACTTTATGTCATAACTTATTTCTATTAGAGCTTTGTGCATTTCTTTTTATTGAATACTTGACCCCAATTCTTAATATACTAACTTTTGGGGTGATTTAAAGGAAATAAATTATTGCAAGATACAGAGAATATTTTATATCCAATTTCAAAAATATAAATCTATCTTATTAAGAAGAATTTTTCACATGTACTTAAAAAAAATGCACACGTCATTTTCTTGGATCACATAATTTTCATATTAAGAAAAATTGTCCAATTAGTTGGGACGAGAATATATTTCAGTGGTTTGTGGTTTCAATTTGTTCTAATTTCATATTGATTCCAAAATCTTGAGTCTAAAGTTTTGACTTATTGTTCGAAAAGTATAATTTTCAATTTTTTTTATTTTAAGTTTCCTTTTCCTCTTCCATACACAACTCTTTCTATATAATCCACTTCCCATATAATTTTACGTACAATTTTTTCCAAGGTTTCCTATATATTGAAAATACTTTTCCTTATAATAGGATATCGATGTCCGAACATTCTTTCTTTGAATGTCATCAAAAAGTGTCTTTTGTATTTGATGAAAAGTAATTCAGAAAGTAAGTCATATGGAAAGGGTAAAGACTACAACTGATGCACGATTTTTCAATTGGTAAAAATTAGACGCCGTTTATGTCAACAACATGTTACTATTTTTTTTTTATTTAAGATATATGAAGTACTTAATTTTCATTTGCACACTTTCTGATGCTTTGAACAATTTTACTGTCATTCTGAATTTTTTTCATTTAAACATTCCATATTCTGCTGTTATTATTGTCATTATAACAGTTTTAAATATTATTTTTGTAGCTGGTCAATAATATGTATTTGCTTCGATACATTTTTGTATTCATTCCTTAGCTTCTTTCTTTACATTACCATATCTACAAGTCTTAGTATAAATGTTCAATAATTACTGGATTCGAATTCAATATTTATTCAGAAGCATTTTATAGTGTTTTAGATATATTCTAAAAATTATGATTTAGTATTTTCTTAAGTATAACAAGTTTTACTTCACCGTTTTAACCAGAAGGTTCTAAATCCAGGATATTTTCAAAGAGATGTTTCCCTTTTGCAGCTTTATAACATAAATTTTATAGTATTTTTGTTCTAATTTTAAATTCGAATGTTTATTGGTTTCTTATAAAAATATTATCATTATAACAGGTAATAGTAATAGTTCTATTTTGTAAGATATTATTACTAAAACTGGGTACTTTTTAGTTTAAACACAAATTACAATTAACTAACAGTTATTATTGTCTTAAGGATGTTTTTATTAATGTAATTTCTTTTCATTTACAATAAGGATTAGATTATGAGCGAAGAAAGATAAAAATAAATAAGTTTTAAATTACTTATTTGTTAAATTCACAATGAAAAATTGCACCATATTTCATTTGCTTTCTTTTCGTGTTTTTTAAAGCCTTAAAACTTAAAGGATGTTTATTAAAAATCTATTTTAATATTAAAATGTTGATGGAAAAATAATTTGACGCTATAACAGCATCATTTATTTTATTTAAATAAATAAATATTTTTTTCTTTATCAAAATTCGGAAAATAACATTAGTTTTTAAGACAATGTTAAAAAATAAAATTCCCATGTTTAGTCTAATGGAAAAGCTCTAAAATAAAAATAAAATAAGTGCTTCTAAGTAAAGATGCAAGATTTTAGATATAATTAAGTAAATGTATTGCATGTGTGGGCTGCACAATTAGAGGAAAATGCTTTGAAAGTGCACGTGCCAATTTCCGCCCTTTCATTCGTTCGCATAAAATTCTAGAAGCTTTAATGCAATTCTGTACATTGCGTGTAATTCATGGAGATAATTTAATAAGATAGAATTTGTAGACGCAAAGTCCAGGTAAATTCATTCAAGAGCCATGACGATCAATGACGATTGATATAAGTTTCTTACTAGGTGACTTAAAAAGGGTGCAGCAGCTTCTGAGTTCCCTTGTGAACTTAGTTCAAACACAGTATACCCAAACTTCAAAAAATATAGTTTCCAGAAGGTTGTATAAAAGAGATAGGTTAGTAAAAAGAGACCTGATGTTTGTATATTCATCGAAGAGTCCAGATTCCATTTACAAGGGGAGGGCACGACTAAGGAAATTCATTTTAGGGACGACACTTTGTGTAATAGTAGTACTCCTTTAGGTTGTTCAACCCTCAATGTATTAGCCCCGAACGACCAATCAATTCGGAGAAAATAGCTTCTTAACTTAAGAGAATTAAATGTTCATAATGTTCGATCCGCAATAGTATGAATAATAGCACACCTGCTTACTGCGTGGCAGGCCAAGGTTCGAGTCACACGATGAGCTTTTTTTTTTCAATTCATTTAATTATTTTTACAATTAAATAAATTTATTTAAATTAAATGTTATTTTAGATAATTATTTTGTATTTTAAAAGGTAAAATAATTACTGTAAATATATAAATATTCATATTATATTTTAAAAATATAATTATTAATAAATAATATTTATTATAAAAGTATATTATAATAAATATTTTTTATGAAAACAATTGTAATAAATTTAATAATACAATTTAATAAATATTAAAAGATATTTTATGAGAAAATTGGTTATAAACAGTTTTATAATATGAAATACAATGTACTTTAAATAAAACATTACATATATAATATTATAATAATACTAGCCGACCCGGCAAACGTTGTTTTGCCAAATAAATTATTTCTAGTGAATATTTTGGTAGTCAAATAAAAAATGACTAACTGATTGTGTGTGGGGATGTGGTATATGACTGAAAGAGGAATGATGCGCTGTGAACGATGACGGCTTATAAAAGTAACAAAGCACCAAACATTCCTGTTTTGAATTTTTTGTACTTTTATTATTTTAACTAATAAATTTCAAATTACATCTATATCACAAATTATGACAATTAAAAAATAACATTATCAGTCTCTTAGCTCAATTGAGTGTACGATATTTTTAATGAGTCCATCTTTAGCCAACACAAACAAACTAGATGGTTTACCCACGCGAGAACATGTCACGTCCGTGTGAAAAACACGGTGTGCCCAAATCGAAGCCATAAACAGACATCGCTTGGCCTTGATACTTATCGCGATAGTCATTTCGAATGCCAATCTAATTGGAAATTGAATCCGTTTGAATTCACGTAGCTGTACGGTCGCCAACCATGATTCCAGCAACGTCGTCAACAACAGGTGCATTGAATCTACGAATGTGTTATCCTGCTGGTGTTTTATCAGGATTGATGACAATAGCGTGATTGTCACTTTGTAATTTGTGCATGTGTGATTTGAATAATTTCAACAATTCATTGTGCTCATTCAATAAAGTGTCTAGTTCACCGACAATGCGTCTGGCAAAAAGTGAATTGAGGTTATTGTAGCTACAACGTGCATCCACGCTGTAATGAATGAGAATAAGAATAGATTTAAAATTAGAATCCATGATTAGACTTAGAATGAATAATATGTTTCGACTTTCAAAACTGAATATTAAAGAATAACGACTTTAAAACTGATATTGATTTAGAATGCAATCATATGAATTGTATAACGAAAGGATTTCGACTTACCGCCATTTTCCATGCTGGGCGTCTAAACAGTGTGGAAGTATATATCTTATAAAGCTTGATGAAATAAATATAAATTAAGATTATTATTGAGTAACACAAATAAGGTGACAAGTAGACTTTTCATGTATATATTTTCTTCACACGCACACTCACACCGTTACTTGGAGAAAAAGAAAAACGTTGTACAACACATAATCACAAGAACAGCGACCATTACAACCGAATAATCCGAATAGAATGTCATTTTCCCGCCAATCCTACATACTTCCAGAATAAAAAAAAAGTTCAGTTCGTGGCGCCATCTCTGGACGGCGAAAGGAGTCAACTGTTCCTCACACACGCGATTGTCGAGTGCTCTTTCGGAGTCCTCACCGCCCATAAAGTAAATTTGTAAAAATGTATGGGTTTCCTTTGGCATTGGCAACAATGAGCCCACTTTGTGATAAACTTGGCCTTTGATCTTGAATGTTGAATTTAATTGTTGACCATTTGCAGCATTATTTTTAACTATTTCTGTTGATCCGAACGATGTCATTTGAAAACATGAATTGAATGTTCGAATTGACTTCAGGAACAGATTAGAATCGGGATCCCTACCGATAAGTAAACCGTTCAATGGTTCAGGTGGTGTTTCAATTTCCGGTAGTTGCACTTTTCCTGGCGCGCAACACATCTCGGCTGGCTCATTTTAAAATTTCAGCGCATTACTATGCGGACATTCCTTGTCCATAGCACCAATTGTCACATTCGAATGAGCGTAATATTTAACATTGGTCTAATACTCGAATGCTAGACGATGGAATGAATCGGATGTAAATGCTTGATGTACTTGTTGGCGTTGTTGGTCATTTGCTCTGAGTGTGTCAAATAGGAATCGACGTGCTTGTCTTTGTTCTAATCGTCTTTGTTGATTTTGTTCAACTCGTGCCTCTTGTGATTGCGATTCACGCAACTGCGCTATGTTCACACTCACATCTTCATTATCCTGTTGGATTTGTTCACCTGTTCTTTGAGCTCTTCTATTTCGCATGGCTGTAGATTTAGTAATTCGACGACCTAAATCAGACCCTTTGCGTCTTGCTGGCATTATTTACTGTACAAAACACACAAATAGATCAAATTGAAGTACTAAATGCTAGAAAACAGTATACTGATAATGTATCTGTTCTTTTATTATTTTACCTCTACCTTTCACATTTATAAAATGCGTATATATTTCTCTTTACATTGAAAATGATTCCCGAAAATTTTGAGTGCACTGAGTATTACAGTTTTATTAATTGGCGTTTAATTTTAAATAAACTAATAAATAAGAACTCAAAATGTCTGAAAATATGCAGAAAAGATTTATACAGGAAACACAATAGTTGTTGTTGGCGAGAGCTCGTGACACGTGTTGAAAACTATTGATTTATATGAGGTCACTTAATTAACTGAACGTGAGAACTATCTTGAGAAAAATGGGAATAAATAATTATAGCACTGCAAATTGAAGATACATAAATAATTTTGGTGGAATTATCCTTCCATCATCTGTGCGTTTCGAAATATCATAAAACTCTTTCACATGGAATAAAGCTCAACAGAAATATATTATTTAAAACTTCCCTAAATGACAGTGATGTATTTATCTTCCTATAATTTTTCTCTGGGTCTGGGCTTTCTTTTTTCTCTGACAGAGTAGTATTTTTCTGGCGCGAAACCGATTTTCGACGCCAAGCAAAACAACAGACAGGGGTTTTAAGGTTTTTAATTAATATCTTCTGAACTAATTGCAATATCGGAATGAAAAATAGTTTACGTCCTATTCTCAGACCTACTGAATAAACGCACAAAATTTCATAAGAATCGGTCTAGCCGTTTCGAAGGAGTTTGTTTACAAACACTGTGACAGGAGAATTTTATATATTAGATATAAAATGTCTTATTACAATTATTTATAGAAAAAATTATTTTGCAATTAATAAAATAAAAATAATATGTATCTCATATTATATATTACTATAATTTAGTTATTTTATAATTAATATAATAAAAATAATATATATATCTTACAATTTATATTACTAATTTAATTATTTTACAATTAATATAATAAAAATATGTATCTTTTCTATTATATATTACTAATTTAATTATCTTATAATTAAAAAAATATTTAATAAGTCATTTTTAAATAAATTTATTTAATTGTAAGAATAATTGAATGAATTGAACAAATAAAAAAAAAACTGATCGCGTGACTTGTACCTTTGCCGGCCGCGTAGTAAGCAAATACGCTATCATTCACGTTACTGCGGCTCAAACGTTAGTGAACATTTAATTCTATATTTGCTAAGTATGAATTTCGAACTCTATTTTCTCCGAATTGACTGGCCATTCGGCGCTAATACATTGAGAATTGAACACCCTGAAGGAGTACTACTAAAGTCTCATCCCCAAATAAATTTCCTTAGTCGTGCCTTCCCCTTTTTAGATAATGATTTTTGAAGCACCATTGTGTGGAGGGAACCAGGGACTTACTACACGTACTGCAGCATATCCGAGAAAGAGACTTGTGACAATTAGATAGTCTGGACAGGCATTTGTGTTGAACATGCGGAACCCATGCCTTTGACTGAGGCTTTGTGAGTGCTGTTAAGTTTAGAATGGAATCTATTGTCTTTTTTTCCGGGATAAAGTTGGTCCTTATTTCATTTTTTTTTTAATTATAAAGTTCGTCCTTAGAGGGTTTATTAATCATTTGAATTTCTGAAAAGTTAACCAAATTTCTCAGATGGATTGGTCAGCCATATTCTGTCTTCAACTGTGAAATCTATGTACATACCATACATAGGATGCTACAGGGAGGAAATTACAACTTCCTTTCCTTTTCCCAAAATCCTACTGTACCTGAAAACACTAAAGTAAGACTGGGATCAATTACTTCAAATACTCATAAATTTCCTCATTTCGATAAGAAATTCACGTTGTTGAAGACATATAGCTATATAAATAGTTTATACTCCCTATTAATACATTTATACTCTATTTTGTGTCCTCTTTTTGCATATTCCGTGACCAATAGAGCCGTGAGTATGATATACGTGTTTTTTGTAACTTGTATACGATATGTTTTATACTATCTCAGTCAATGCACATACTCAAATTGATTAAAATCTATTAATACTTATTGAGATAATGAACCTAAAGTTAAATATCTTAACTTTAAGCCCTATTGTTTTTTAAAGTATAGAAAACAATGAATAAAAATAACCTTATACGCTTTGAATACAGAAATTGACTAAATCGGAATATTTACTACAATAGGTCACTCGATACAAATTTGCTTCTCATAGATTTCATTGTTTGAACTAAAAGAGAATAAAAGTTTTGAAGGAATTACTAAATATACATTGATTACGTACAGAAAGTATTTGTTGTATGGTAAGATTATTGTGTAAATATAATTTTATTCTTTTTTTATACAATTCAGTATTTTTCATAATTTAATGCATCTTTAAATTTGAAACATGAATATACAAAATCTTTTATTATTCCATTACTAAACAAATATTAATAAAAAAACAAAATTGTATCATCCTTGAAATGTTAAATGTAATATATACTATAAGTATTTTTATGATATATTATTGCTTAAATACTTTAATTTTTATTTACGTAAGGCATTAATTTCATAATTTAGGGAACTTAATTTTTTTTTTTTTGAATATTTAAGATACAACAGTTTATTACAGGAGAGTAAAAAATAAATTACCCGTTAATAAATCATATGTTTTGACCGCGTGTTTTTTTACGATTAATACTTTTCTTTGTAGTTTCTAACCATATTTCTTAACAATATACGTTCTAAGCTATTATAAAGGTATTCGTTAACACAGTTGGAAAAGTGTTATTTTTTAGATAATAAGAAAAACTATATAAATTTGCAAAATTTTAAATATTAAGATAAAATGCGTAACAAAACCAGAAAAAGTAGTATATTTTATACAAATATAATTTAAAATGTCGGAAACATTTTTGAGTTAAGTATTTTTTGAAAATTTCTAATTAAACGTTTATTACTGCATATTTCTTTTGATTCACTTAACATAAACCTGCACTTTATAAAAATGAACGAAGACTAGTTATAGTATGTGTGTGTGTGGGTGTGTATGCCATTTCTTAAATTGAACTGAAATTATTATGCAACTTCCAACCTAAGCAAAAAAATTAACAAAATTTTAAAAAAATAATTAACTTAAAATGAGAGGGAAGTATTCAATCAGGGGGAAAAAATTAAGAAATCCTTTGAATGGATATTTTTTGCAAGGAAGTCTCTAATTCTTTTAATCAAAGCTCAAAAAAAATTTGTCGAATCTTTCAAAAGTTATTTTTATTTTCAATTGTCAAGTCATTAATTCTACCACCCTTTCGCTGAAATGTTTTTGTAAAAATGTATTGAATCTTTCGAAGGTTACTTTTTTTTCCGATTGCCATGTCCTTATTAATTCAACATCTCTTTCTTACTAAATTTTTTTCTGTGATTGGATTATTCCGAAATAGAAAGTAGTTCATATTAATGAATATTTATAAATATATTTTGAGTTATAGTACGTTTTTTAAACAACACAATTTCAGGGAAATAAGGGACGCTTAATTGTATACAAATGGGCAAGACTCAAAATGAAAAAGTACAAAATGTCTACACATTTTATGCTCTTCAAACTGTCAATTTTTGAACACTAAGCCTTTAGAATAAAATACTCCTAATTAAAAGTGTCTTGTCTTCTTATAAGCGAAGCACAAGTATTTTTCATCCAAATTTGTAAAATTATTTTGACAAAAGACTTAAAATATAACTTTTTTTCAATAAATCTCTTGCTTTTTCTGTTACTAAGAAAATCATCCATAATTTAATTTGCTATTTTCTATCCTTACAAAAATTATGAGTTAGAATAAGACTTTTCAAAAACATACTTTTATACCATAGATACATAAACAGGATTTTTCGTTTGATTATTTGAATTTATTTTTCTGACTTTCTTAATAAGAATTTTAATGAAATGAATGTTGTAGCTTTTCTTTATTTTAATAAAAGAGTTTGCAGTAGATCAAAATTTTCAAGATTGATAATATACAAGGTGTGTCGTAACCAAAACCGGTCATGTGGAGAAAAGGAGATTGATTGAAGTTAAATAAGAACCGACTCCCCTTAAGCTTCCACTTGATTTGAAGTGGAAGTAACAAAAATGAAGTATTAACTCAGTTACTGTTGAAAATATATTGTTTATTTATTTTTAATTACATATTACAAACTTTAAATTTTAGATGGCAACGTTAGTAATAAAATTGTATTACTATTTAGTTTTTTGCGAATGGCAACACGAGTTGTTCTGTTCGATTGCTTATGTTTAGAATTAATAGGTAGAATAAAGTTATTTTTTGATCGGTGATCTTCGAAAACATTTATCTCTTTTATTTCAAATTGCTAGCCATCGTAGCACCAGTTTTAATTAAAACTACTTCGATTTAGAAGTGTGGGAAAAGTTATTTGGTGTCCTTATAAAATTTTTGAAAGCTAAGAAAATTAGTTTAGATTTTCTTTTGGAAGCTTTAACTTTTTGTGGCTACAGAACAGAGGCACTTTGAGATAAATTAAGATGTTTCAAGCAGTAAAAGATTTTAAAATGTCTGATATGTTCTAAAAAACATTTTCCTTTGATGTGTGATGTGCTTGATTCCCAAAATATGTCTGTGGAGAAAAAGGAGAAACCCACAGAAAATGAGATTAATATGACCAATTGTAATAAACACAGTACAAAGATATTTCTCCAAACTTTAAAAGCTAAACTAATATCTGATACAAAACAGAAAATTGTGAGGTTACTTTTTGATTCTACATCTCACAAGTCTTATATTTTGAAAAGTGTAGCTGAAGAGATGAATTATGCATCTCTTCGCTGTGAAAAAATGGTGCATTCTCTTTTTGGTGGGGTTATCGCTAATGAGTTCAAGCACAATTGTTATAAAGTTAAGTTGAGAAATTTGTCTGGAGATTTTAGTTGTAATTTTGAAGTTTTGGATCAGTCTACAATTTGTGAAAATATTGAATCGGTTTTCAAAGGTCCCTGGATAAAAGAGTTAGAGGAAAATGAGATTAATCTTACTGACATTGGTGACAAATGCGAAGTCATCGATATTCTCATTGGAGCTGACGTCATGGGAAAAATGTAGACTGGCAGAAGAAAAGTCTTATCGTCAGATCTTGTGGCTGTAGAAACTTATTTAGGATGGACCTTAATGGGTAAGGTGCCACAGGAAGAAAATTTAGCGATGACAGTGTTATTACTGTTTGTAAATGAAGCTGATATCTCAAATCTTTGGAAACTGGATTTGATCGGAATCAATGATCCTATTGAGAAAAATTCCAAGTACAAAATTGATCTTCAGACCACGAAGCATTTTTTAGAAACGGTGACAATTAATAAAGAGGGTCTATATGAAGTTTGATTGCCGTGATCTGACGATAAGTCATTTTTGCCCGATAACTTAAGTTTGGAGAAGAAAAGGCTCAACTACAAAACTTCAAAACTTTTAGCTATGAATTATATATTCATAGCTAAAAGTTTTGTTGTGTAGTTGAGCCTTTAAAATATTATTCAAAGAAAAATATGAAAAAGTATTCAAATCTGGTTAGCTGAAGGCATAATAGAAGAAGTTCCGAAGAACGAAGTAAGCTGTTATGGTAATTATTTACCTCACCGTGCAGTAATAAAATTAAGTAGCAGCACTACTCCCATTCGATCTGTGTTTGATGCTTCAGCTAGATTAGAAAATTATCCATCTTTAAATCAGTGCTTGGCATGTGGTCCTAATTTTATTGAGCTTATACTAGATATTTTTCTTCGATTCAGAGGGAGAGAATTTGGTGTTATATCTGACATTAGAAAGGATTTCCTCCAAATAAATATTCGTAAGGAGGACAGAGATTTCTTACGGTTCTTGTGGTGGGAAAAGATGGATGAAAAGAAATTAAGAGTTTTTGACACACAAGAGTTGTTTTTGGAGTGAAATGTAGCCCTTTTCCTTTGGCTTCAGTTATTGAGTACCATATTCAAAAATGTGAATTTGAAAAATCTTTCAAGCAAAGACATTTGAGAAGTTTCTACGTTGACAATTTTGTTACTAGTGTTGACTCTAAAGGTCAATTAAATGAATTGATTGAGAATTCTAAAACCTTAATGGCAAAAGGCGGTTTTGATCTATGAGAATGGGAATGGTCCGGAAACTGTGAAAATAATTCAAAGAATGAAACTATAGTATTAGGTCTTATTTGGAATAAGGAGTTGGACACATTGAGCATTAACATGAAATGGTTGGATGACATTAATATGGATAAAGTAACTAAAAGAAGTATGTTATCTACAGTACATAAAGTATTTGATCCATTTTGATTCACCTCAACAGTAATGCTTTGTCCAAAAATAATTCTACAAAAGGCATTGAAATTAAGCACAAGTTGGGATGAAGAATTAACTGGTGAACTTCGTTAAGAGTTTGTGCAGGGGTTTCAAGAACTGAAGTATTTGTCTGATATACAGATTCCTAGGTATATTCAAATATCTCATGAAGCTTCAAGTAGCTGCGCTATTCATACATTTGTTGATGGAAGTAAAGATGCAATGCTGCCGTTACATTCCCCAGACTAGAAAAGAATGATCGAATTGAGGTTTTTCTTCTAGCTGCAAAATCTCGAGTGGATCCTTTAAGAGGCGCTACTATACCAAGAATGGAACTTCTAGTAGCTGTGATTGGAGCAAGATTGACGAATTCGGTTGTCGAAACTTTAGGTTGTAGAAATGTTACAACGTATTACTGGAGTGATTCAGCAACAGTTCTTGCGTAGATATTGAGAGAAGAAAATTGGTTTGTCTTCGTCAGGAATAGAGTTCAAGATATCAAGAAATTGTGCAATCCTACATCATGGAGACATATACCTGGTGATAATCCAGCAGACTTGACTTCCAGAAGCTTCAAAGCGAAACGTTTAGTTTGCTCAAGATGGTGGGAGGGCCCACAGTGGATGAAAAGTACTTTTGAATTTCAAAAAATTATTTCTTCCTCACAGCATGATTAGAATGAAGAAGAGATTGAAAAGGAAAGATCTAAGACAAGTTATGTAGTTACAAATAATGAAACAGGAGATGTTGAAAACTGGTACTATAGATATTTTTCCAACTATGATAGAATTATTCGTCTTATGGCATGGATTCTTTGTTTCAAGCACAACTGCAAAATGTAACTGGGAAGAAACATGGTGAATTAACAGTCACAGAATGTCAGGAAGCAGAAACAAAGGTTTTACTTATGATTCAGAATGAATCTTTTCTCTCAGAAGAAGAACAAAGATTGAAATCTCTACAAACGTTTAAAGACGATCATGGCATCATTTGCTTGAAAACTAAAATTATTTATCGTAAAGACAGTGAGGATTTTCTTAGATCTATTGTTCTTCCAGCGAAGCATGAAGAGGTAAGGCGTTTAATCTACAATGCTCACGTTAAGAACTGTCATGCTGGAGTCAAAATATTATTGAATATCCTTAGAGAAAAGTATTGGATTCTAAATGGAAGAAAAGCAGTGAAACATGTGGTAGCCAACTGCGTTATATGTAAAAGAAATACTTCAAAGAACTTAGAAGTAATAAGTCCTCCCCTGCCAGAAAATAGAGTAAAAGATGCTGTGGTGTTTCAGATAAATGGAATTGTCATGGCTGGACCTCTATTTTTTAAAGAAAACAACAAAAGCTGGGTTTTAATTTTTACTTACGCAGTGTACAGAGCAGTCCATTTCGAACTTGTAACTGCTGTATAGACGGATGATTTCTTAATGGCATTTAGAAGATTTGTTGCTCGCAGAGGAAGGTGTGCTACTGTTTACTGTGATAATGGTACCAATTTTGTTTTGGAGCAGCCAGTTATTTAAAACAACTAAACTGGAGTCAGATACAAAAAGATGAAGCTATTAACTCTATTGAATGGAAATTTAATCCCCCAACTGCTGCTTGGAGGGGCGGATGGTGCGACAGATTAATTAGAATTTTAAAAGATCTTTTGAAAAGAGTGTTGGGACATGCACGCCTTAATTATGAGGAAATGGCAACAGTTTTAATAAATTGCGAGAGGGTTATGAACTCAAGACCTCTGACTTACATTTATGAAGAGGAAACTGTAAAACCAATTTCTCCATCGATGTTTATGCAAGATATCCACGAATGCAATCTCCTTGATTTAGATGCCATCGAGGAAAATTATTTTTGCAAGAGACTCAAGTACAGATAAGCAGTGCTTACAGATTTAAGAAATCGTTTCAGATCCGAGTATCTAGGTGCCTTCATTCAACGAAGAAATAAAAAATCAAAAAACTTTACAGTTTCTGTAGGTGAAATTGTTATGGGGGGAATTATATGGCCTTTAGGTCGCATCACTGAGATCTTACCTGGTAAAGACGGACAAGTACGACTTGTAAGAGTACAAACTTCAAAGCAAGAATTCCTGCGCCCGATTCAAAGGATATATCCGTTAAAGATATTATCCCCTCTGATAACTTGCCCTCTCCAATGAGACCCGATGATTTGAAAAAGTCAAATGACGTCTCAAAAAGTCTGTATTGTACTTCTGGACGAGGTGAAATTTAGTAGATCTAGAAGAATTAAAGAGCCAGAAAGATTGAACTTGTAATCCGTAAGGATTAATTGAACATTTTTGCATTCATGTATATATTCTTATTTTAACATTTGAATTTAAGAAGATTTGTACAGCTTTGTCATCATCTAAACCTCTTAAACGAGTTTAACTAATAGAGTTTCATGTTTTGATCATTATTCATAATCAAAAGGTGGGAGGATGTTGAAAATATATTGTTTATTTATTTTTAATTACATATTACAAACTTTAAATTTCAGATGGCAACGTTAATAATAAAATTGTATTACTATTTAGTTTTTTGTGAATGGCAACACGAGTTGTTCTGTTCGATTGTTTATGTTTAGAATTAATTGGTAGAATAAAATTCTTTTTTGATCGGTGATCTTCGAAAACATTTATCTCTTTTATTTAAAATTGCTAGCCACCATAGCACGAGTTTTAATAAAAACTACTTCGATTTAGAAGCGTGGGAAAAGTGATTAGGTGTCCTTATAATATTTTTGAAAGCTAAGAAAATTAGTTTATATTTTCTTTTGGAAGCTTTAACAGTTACCATCCGTCTCTTAACCGTAATTCTTAATTAGGATTTATACTATGTAGTAGAAAGTTATAGAAGGAATAAAAGAATTAAAATCGAAAAGTAAAGTTTTTAACTGTCGTGCTAGTGTGTGTGTGTGTGTGTGTGGTGTGTGTGTGTGTGTGTGTGTGTGTGTGTGTGTGTGTGTGTGTGTGTGTGTGTGTGGTGTGTGTGTGTGTGTGTGTGTGTGTGTGTGTGTGTGGTGTGTGTGTGTGTGTGTGTGTGTGTGTGTGTGTGGTGCAAGCCATAAACGCAGGTCCATGTTTTTATAATACTTACAACATAATCATGAAAAATAGCAATATTTTATAGGACTTCGAATAATATAAAATGATGTCCGAAATTTCGAAGGAGTTTGCATTTAATTTTTTTATTTGATGTTTCCTGTGTTGTCCATTTTAGAAACCTCGTTTTCTCGACGTTTTTCGTCTCTAGACGCCATTTTAAAAACCACGTTTTTCCCTCTTGTTTACGTCTCTGACACGCCATTTTGAAAGACGCGGTTTTTTCTGTTTGGCGCCTTTTGGCGAAACATTTTTGGCTCCAAAAACAGCAGTGGGCTGTGCTAGGAATCAACAATTAGCCTAAGCTTTGAGCCCCATGAAGGTGACAGTACGATTTGGCTCGGTTCTTACACGATAGATGGCGACACCACCTATCTCCACAATTTAGGCATGGAACTGGAGGGGAGGGAAATATTCCCCAGCCCCCTGCACTCGTGGTTCCAGCTGCGACCACTTACTAGACTTTCGGAACCACTGATTTAACGAGCACGTACTCCGCGTGTTCTCTGAGGGTATTTGGTGGCATCGGGCATCGAACCCAAGCTTTCTGGTCTGGAGTCCGATGCTCTAACCACTAGGCCTCCCATGGCCTCCTATTCTACAACTAGCATAGCGTTTATCGTATTTTCTCCCTATAGTCGTACATAATGTGAGAGAATGTGTTGAGCGTCCTCGTGTGCATCTAATAATAGTACATGGATCGTCAACACATAATCGATTGCATTGTGAAGAACCGATACTCCAGTCTAGTACGCGTCATTGTCTCACTAATACATATTTTTAGGATGAGCGTCTTAAGTCTAATGTGAAGGCGGTGACTCCAAAATGTCTTGGCGGCCCACCTGTTTGCGATCGACTTAATGCCTATTCCGGGCGTAGACTAACTAAAGACTTCACAACATTTTTGCTGTACAAAGAATAATTAACATGTTTTCTCCTTTTATTTTTTGTCTTGTTTTTCTTATAACTACCGCTCCTGGAAAGCGTTTCCACGCGACCATGCATTCCTATGTAATTTCCAATCGTCTAGGTCAGGGGTCGGCAACCTTTTGAGTCGGAAGAGCAAAAAATTACAATTTACAAAATTTCAAAGTTTTTAAAGAGCTACAAATTTTTTTTCTTGCCAACCATAAATAGTACTTCCATAAATAAAGTTTTTTGATAAGAAAAAAACTAATATATTTATTCATAAGAAAAATATCTATTTATTTATATATAGGTAGTGTTTTTCACAACAAGTTAGATAATATATATGTTACCGGCAAAGTATGAAATCGGGCATTCTATAGAATGCCTAGACATTCTATACAATGCCTAAATCTAGCCGGCAATATATGAAATGATTCCTATTTCACATATTGCCTAGGCATTCTATAGAATGCCTAATGAGAAACCGGCAAAGTATGAAATACATCTCAGATTCATTTCGAATATTGTCAATTGGCAAGACATAAAACTTGTAACGCGTGTCTCAAGCTCAGAATCTGTTAGTTGTACATTGCTGTTTGTTCGGAAATGTCAAAATACTCAATTTTACTTAAACTTGTTCAACAAAAAAATGGTTTTTTCCTGTCCTACCTGAAAATGGAGGAGCAAGCTATATATAATGTTAGAGAAGGTACCATGGTCTATAGCAGGTGTTGGCAACCTATGTCACACGTGCCACATGTGGCACGTGGTACAATTTTCGGTGGCACTTTGCACTACTCAACAAATTTGTGAATTTTTGAATTGTTTCAAAAATTTTCTACTGTGTGGTTCGATGAATCATATTGGTAGATTGGTTTGACACGCAACAGCTAAAAGTTTGCCGACCCATGGTTCATAGACATAAAACAACTATTCAACGGCTAAATGCCCAAAATTCGAGTTGATGCTCCAAAAAAAGGTTTTTTTAACTGAAACCACTTATAGAAGTTAATAACTGATATAAAAAATGCTAAAATGACTACTAAGAAGGAACCCAGGGAGTATTGGTTGCTGAATAGCTATGATGAGATGTCTGCGGAAAGTAAAAGTAAACTCATTTAAACTGTTAAAGAAGGCGTCAGTACCATAAAACAGTGGCCCCCAACCTTGAGTGGCTTGATACCCTTTGGGGTATCAGGCCACTCAAGGAGCATTAAATTATTTCCATTATATTTAATGAGGTGTTTGTGTGACTTTCCTTGGAAAATCACTTCATATTTTATGTAAAATCATTTTACAATTATTTTTGGTGCAACTGAATTTTACTCTGAAGGCATGTTTAAATACAATTAAATAATAAAATCAGAGCAATTTAAAATATAAATAATCAGCGTCCCAACCTCAGTGGGCTGCCATAAAATTATCAAACGTTGAAATTTCCGAGAAGAGAAAACAGTTGGGAAGAACTGCTATACGTCACAGATTCTTTTTTCCCTCAATGTGGCTGCAGATTTTTTGATAATTTTTACCATTTTCAGACCTAGTACATTCCCCAGGTGCTGGTATCCCTTTTTAGTGCGGCACCATGTAGGTGATACCGATTGCTACCGGTAATTTTAACACCCAGTTTGATGATGTGAACTTGTTCTAGGAATTCAATTTGCCAAAAGCAAAACTAAATTCCGGATTCTGGGGATGTGATAGAATTCTGAAAGAACTTTCAACCAAATACAAAAATGTTGCACGTTATAAGATTGAACTCTACGTCCACCAACGTGAAACTTGCCAGAAAAAACAGAAAATTATTTTTTTTAAAAAGTTATTGTAGTACAAAACTTTGATTTTTTTCTGAATGCCAATATATTGGAACTTGTAATGAGTGAGAAATAGGATGATTTCTATCAACTTGGAACTACTGAAGGAATTCCAGTACAAATATATGCGAAATCACAATTTAGCAATAATTTTTTTAATGTCAGTCTCATTATTTTGTCAAAGTAACATTTGTACTTTTAAGAATCTAAGTCATTGATATATTCTTATCATGACCTTTTTTCATACTTTGCCTAAATAGCTTTAGGCATTCTATACAATGCCTAGGCATTCTACACAATGCCTAGGAAAAGTATGTGATAAATCTCATATTTCATATTTTGCCTAAAAACGTCCGGCATTGTATAGAATGACTAGGCATTCTATAGAATGCCGGCATTTCATATTTTGCCGGTAACATATATATGACATTATTAGATAATTATTTATTATTTAAGTAAAAAATTAAAACAATTAAACATTTACTTACAACACTAACTTGTACTTCAATAACAAACAATTGAGCAAACAAATTCAATGGGAGCGATGGCTTTGCATGGTTATTCAAGTAGAAATTTAAAATTTACTAAACATTGTAACTTGTACTTAAAAAAAACAATAATATATATTTGAGCAAACACAAATTCAATGGGAGCGTTGGCTTTGCATGGTTTTAGAAAGTTTGGATAAATTTGGCTCATAACTTGTTGTTTTAAGTTTCAAACACGACTCTAAATTTTCATTCGTAAGTTGTCTTTTTACTTTACTTTTAATTATATTCATGCAAGAGAACGCTTGCTCGCACGAATATGTTGATCCGAAGATAGTCAGAACTCCAAATGCCAACTTCTCACTGTAGCAATCTGGAAGACTATTCCATGCGTCGAATATAAGTGCCTCAACTCGCGGCATTTCATTTAAATCTATTCAATGTTGTTGCGTTACGTACAAACATTTCTGGACCTCCAACTCTTCTAACTTGCTTTTCGACTCTGTGAATTTATCACTCCACAAAGCTTTACTTTTTAAATCGATCAATTGTATTTCTAGTGATCCAATATCAATTCCAAATGGCTCAATGTGGATATCGTTACTATTTGTGTTGAGAGGATTTATTATGAATGCTAGAGTGGTTTTGTTAGTTTTAAATTGCTCAAATCTGTCAGCAAATTCATCTTTAATTTTATTTATAACTGTGCTGAAGTAATTCGTGTCAACAGTTGCACTGGTTTTATCGCGATATTGCTTTAGAAATTAAAAATGAAGTAATTTACCGCTCTGAATATCATTTGAATATACAACCATTTGTCGTTCTCTAATTCAGAGTAATTAATGTCTCTTATATTGAGGAACTAGTTTTTACCCGCGGCTCAGCTCGCGTTGATGTCTTTAAATAACTGTCAAAGTCGTAATCATTATCATTAGAAAGTAATTAATATAATATGGTAATTTTTTTATTGCTTGACTGGAATCAATAAAATTTAAAATTCTAAAGTTGAGCTTTGTTTAAAAAAACATGAAAAATAATTTATTATAATAATTAACAACAATGATATAATAACTTAAACTATTAATATTATTAAAAATCGAAAGTATCTACGATTGATATATAGTTCCTCTTTAAAAGAACTCAAAACAGAATATTATTCTAAGATGCTACTGCATACCATATTTTATGTTCTTCAGTCAGTTGCAAATATGTGAAGATTTGGGCATTGGACACACCGATCAGGCTACATATAGTTGGTCATGGGAAAAACATTGCTTTTCCAAATGCATCCCTGCTACCAGAAATGTTAGCTTTGTTAATAGCAACAGTAAAACTGGAAATTGAACTTGTTTGAATTAAAATGGTAGGTCAGTGGGCATACTTGGAATTCGAGGTATGATAACACTATCCCTTTTCATGACATATGTTCAAATATTAGCACCAAGTATATTCTGCATCAGTTTTGTGATCCAAAGCCTCGTTCCTTTAAATAGTAGAGGATCATCGAGATTTTGATTAACTGGTACATTTAGTTTTAATTGAAGTTTATGTGAGGGTACACCCGAAAGTTCAAGTGAATTTAAAAACTCCGTGGGATATGAAGTACTTTGTTCTTTATCCATGATTGTATTCATTGATAAATATTTCTTCAATTCCCCCCTTCTCTCGCACGTCGCTTAAATTTTCAATTTTGATTTTACGGACAATGTAATTGTTTGGCGCCAATATTGATCTTGCGCGCAACCACTGATCCTAATTTAAATTTTGTTGCAAGCCCGGGTAAATTTGAGCAATGAGATTTACATTATTTTCTTCTACATTACAAAATTCTCTGAAAGTAAAATAAAACCTCCAGCATTTGCGTCCAAACTTCCATAACCGATTTTTAATTGCGTCTCTGCATAATGTTCCGAATCTACGTCATTATAAAGATGCACTCTCATATTCGTCTTTAGACTGAATTTTTCAAATTTTCCCCATGAGCTTGAATTCACCAGCCAATATATAATAAAGCTACCATTCCTCCTAAAATATCTGTACTATCTCGTAAATCCTGAAGAATCCGATTTAACGCTTCTATAGCTTTCTTGTGAGACATCGTACTTTCATTCCACACTAAAAGATTACATTGTGGAAGCATCCTGCTTGAGAGCTGTTTTTTCTGAAATTTCAGATGAGGGAATCTTCAAATGCAAGATTAAGCGATAATTTTAAAACGGAATGTTCAGTACGACCGTTGTCAGTAAAATCACGGCTATACCAGAAAAAGCCATAGCAACTGCTATCTTCTAGGTTTTTCTGATGGTCATTAGTAATAAGTTTAGCAAAAATGTTTTTCCTGTTCCTCCAGTGGCTTCGAGAAAAAAAGAGTGCACCACTGCCGGATTCTATTTTGCGTAACACTTGTTGGAAAACGTGGCTTTGTTCTGGAGTTAATTGAGGGATAAATTCTGTTACTTGATATTGCAATGCTATGAATTTGTAGTTTAATTCTCAAGTAATTTCAATATCGAAGCCATTTCCGTCGACACGTCTAGAGCTAAGCATTCCAAAATCATCTAGCTTTCTCCTAACCATTCCGAAAATCTTTATTGCGTTTCGTTGTAGATGTGTTCATTGAAAGGCATATTTGATTGGTTTTCGTCGCAAAATATCTTACGCCATGTAGTCTGTACTTATTCCAAAAATTCAAAGTAATAAATACTTTCAAAACTTTTCAAACTAATAAATACTTTCAAAACTTTTCAAACTAATCAAAACTACTGAAGTAATCAAAACTTTTTATGAAACTGTCAATTAATATTATCATAGAATTTTCAATATCACGCGCACGCAATTCACTAAAACTTTATTTCGTTTCCCTCTTTAAAAAGTGGGGGGAAATTTTTGTTAAAATATCTGGGATTTTCGGAATAGAGAGCTTCCTAGCCAACTTGGCGATATTTCTCAAAGTTTGAGTTTGACATTTAACAAACGTAACGCAATAAACGTTAGACGTTTAATAAAAAACCATTTAAAAATTGTTTTTTGTTAAGATTCTAAATTACACTATGTTTCAGTTATTTGCTTCAAATGTGAGAAAATTTTTATTAAAATTTCCATTATTGATCAAATGCATAATTTTGCGCCAACTTGGCGGGGAGTAAACAACATCAACGTTTTACCCGCATAATTCCCGTTCCCGTAGGAATATGGAGATAAAATATATTTTATGTTACTCGCTGATAATGTAGCTTTCCATTGGTGAAAGAATTTTTAAAATTGGACCAGAAGTTCCCGAGATTAGCCGGAACAGACAGACAGACAAAAAATTTTAAAATTGATTTTTTGATATAAGTACGGTATATACCTTTAAATGCATTTAGTAAAAAGCTGCTAATTTGAAATTACAAACAGACACTTCAATTTTATTTATTTGTATAGATGTATTTATTTCATTCAAGCACAAAGCAAAACGTTTCAACACCTTACCTTTGGAAAGCCATCGCACTTTATTGTGAAGGAGGTCGGAATATTGAGTCTCCATTTCGCTTAAGAATTCTTTAAACTGACGATGGTAGAGTGCTTTTGACAAGATGCTGTTAACAATCTTGATTACCAAATTCATGACCTCAACTATTTCGGCCGGAAATATTTGGGCACAAAGTGCTTCTTGGTGTATTATGTAGTGAAACGTAAGAATTTCGTGGTTTATTTTGCTCTGAAGAATTGTTGTTGCCCCTTTATTTTTTCCTGTCATACTTCTGGCTCCATCAGTTGCTATTGACACGATTTTATTTAAATCTATTTTATTGTCTTCAAGGCCTTTTTGCGAGGCATTCGCTATATTTTCTACTCTAGTTTGTCCCGAGAGTGGTAGCAAACCTAGAAGTTCTTTTGGTCCTTGGGAAGACATATACCTGACAAAAAGGGCAACCTGTGCCGTGTCTTTTATGTCACAAGACTCATCTATAGCAAGTGATAAGGCAGAAGAAAGTTGAATATCTTTCATCTGCAAATACTATGCTACATTTAAAGATATTTTAGCTGTACTATCTTGTACTGTTTTAGTGAATAGTGGCAAATCTTTGATATTTTTCAAGATTTCTGGTTTGTTTTTGAAATCACGAAACAGTTCTTCAGATGCAAGTATGAAGCAATCTTTGACATACTCACCATCTGTGAATGGTTTGCCTTTTTTTTTTTGCAATTTTTAATGATACCGCAAAGCTTGCCAGATTAACATTACTTCTAGATTGCGTCCAGTTACTTAACATTTAACTTGATTACTGTTTTTACTTTTGGAGCTCGTCGACAACTTTTTTCGTTCATCACCGGCTGGACATTTAATAGCAAACTGAGTATGTTTTGTAGTGAATTGTCTCTCTAAATTTGATTTCTTATTGTGTGCGAGTTTTTCGTGGCAAATGAGACAAGTCGCAAGGCCATCTGAGTTGCATATGAAAACGAACGACTCCGTCCAATCCCGATTGAATTCTCATGCTCTTCAGGGGGTTCTCTCTTTTTTTTTCTTTTTTTTTTGTAGATGCCATGCTTTCGGTGAAGCTGTAATAAAGAATTTTTAAAACTATTATTTAGGTATTCAAAACAGCAGATCACAAGCTTTGCAATTATTTGCTATGTCAACGTATACCTACGTAAATATATACGAGAAGCTGGCATGTGAATTATAATGTATCAAAAAACATTTTACAACGATATTTCCCAATTAAAAATACTTACCAAAAAAGATAAATAATTCTCTAATAATTTAATTATTAAAATAAATAATTTAGACACGAAAAACTGTTTGTCTCACTCTCTCACGTACTAATTGACAATAAGTACATAGTTTCGTCTCATCTGTGGTCGCCTCCCGTGTGCGGTGATCGCCGACTGGCACGAACGGACATGTATGTCAGTACGTGTTTATCACGGCGCAGTCGGCACATTTTAGTTTTTTTTAAATTTAGGCAAATATTAGATAATTAGTTTACGAGTAAAGGTGTTACGCCCAGTTATGTCGAAATCAGTGAAAATTGTCAAACATATAAACAATCTAAAACTGCAAATACCTATTTTGATCCTCAGAGTTCAAAAATAAGTTTATTAAATAACAATCTATAGGTACTTACACTTATATTTATTATTTTAACGCTATTTTTTAAGTAATAAAAGCTATAAAATAGATAAATAATAAAATAGGTAATTATGTATAATATGTATTTTAAAACTATATTACACTTATTATGATATCAACCCTCACTTCGGATTTTTTTATTACACTGCTGGCCACCTTAAATGAAACATCCTCAAGGAAGCACGCAAATAACATGAAATTTACAACATGCATTAGCGGAGGTGAGATATGCAAATGATTAGAATTTCAGCACAGACACACATCTCACGCACGCCTGTGGCGCCGCCTCAAAGTGCTATTTAAGGCTTGGAGATTTCAAGTTAGGCAATTATGTTTTTCTTGTGGTTTTTTCAAAAAACGATCAGTTATGTCTCGTAAAAAACAGCGATCAGCTTTTGATCAAGTATCCGAGTTTGACAGAGGAAGGATAGTGGCCTACCGAGATTGTGGATTATCTTTCAGGGAAATCGGTAATCGTGTTGGACGAAATCAAACAACTGTAATGCGGATATGTGATCGTTGGATGCAGGAGGGTACGACGGACCAACGTGGTCGATCGCATCCACCTCAGTGCACCACTTCACGTGAGGACAGGCAACTTGTGCGCATGACAGTAACGGATCGCTCAGTCACATCATGAACCAATGCACAGCACATTGAGTCTGTAACGCATCATTCAGTGTCTGCGCGTAACATTCGACGCCGTTTACAGCAGAGTGGTTTGTCCGCAAGACGTCCATTGCTTGGTCTACCCTTCACGCAGAACCACAGACGTCTCCGCCGCCAATGGTGCGATGTAAGAAGGATGTGGGTGGCAGAATGGAATGAAGTTGTCTTTTCTGACGAGTCACGCATTTGTCTACAACACCACGATGGTCGGATTCGAGTCTGGAGATAGCGTAGAGAGAGGATGCTGAACAGCTGCGTTATGCACCGCCCCACTGGTCCAGCACCGGTTATTATGGTATGGGGGGGCATCACTCTCGCACTCCTCTAGTACGCATTGCCGGTACTTTAAACAGCCAACGCTACATCTCCGAGGTGTTGGAGCCAGTTGTCCTTCCTTACCTTCAGGGCTTGGCCACAGCCATATTTCAACAGGATAATGCGCGACCACACGTGGCACGCATTGTCCAAAGGTTCTTCGTCAATCACCAGATTGAATTGCTGCCCTGGCTGGCTCTCTATCTGGAACTTTCGCCGATAGAAAACACGTGGTCCATGGTTGCTCAACGATTGATCCACATTACACCCCAGCTGCACACCAGATCAACTTTGGTAACGTGTGTAAAGTGCTTGGTCTG